>JAUTBQ010023455.1:0-18820 GCA_032361185.1 Lepetodrilus ovalis
GTGATATTTTGAGGGAGGGACTCGTTCCTCTCCTCAAAATATCTTGTGATACACTTGTCCTTCCATTCAATAACTCTAACTAGTAACTTCAAAGTTAATTTCGATCCATAAACAATGACAAATATATAGTATATTGTAGGTTCTACATCATATTCTGTTATATCATTCATTGAATATTCCAGTACCCTTCATATACAATATATATAATAATATATACACATATGTACAATGCATGTATTACGTAACAAAGTTGGTTAATATTGACATGCAAAAATTAACCCATGTAATGTCATGGATTATACACAACACCCTAAAGAGATGCACGTTAATATACTTATGAATAAGTATTGCTACGGATATGCCTGCATATGAACACTATCCTTTTGTCCTTCAAATAAAGAAATCCACGTCACATTTTCTACAATAGATCTTCATCCATTACCAAAATTTTCTTGCTGCTCTTAAAACCATCAAGTGAATCTGAGACGGCCCTTTGAAACTCATCTAGTAGGAAATATTCGGCTGTAGGGTGTTGCAATTGTCCATTTCGAATCATCCTACATAGATCCTTGTACATATCTACTCGCTCAATGCTGTCTTTCTGTCGTTTGTTCCACTCAGTATTCCAGTATCCTTCGAGTTTGATCTCTTTGAATAGAAGTGCACCAGTTGGCACAACGATAGGTTTACGTGACATTCCTCCATATGTCACCATACATCCGCCCTGGCCGAGATAGCGCATAAGTTCTGCTGCACTCTTCCCTCCTACACAATTCAAGGACAGTCTAGGCTGTGACGGCAAGGACTTAATAAAATCTTTCATTTCCGGAGAACGGCAAAATTCTTCTGTTATCACGTAATCGGCGCCAAGATCTTTGAGATATCGCTTCAACTCCACGATGTCAGGACGATCCCTCACCATATTGACCGTGATAAGATTCCACTGTTTTGCTAGCTGGATAACACATTGACCGACGGAACTATTGGCGCCATTCTGCATGACTATGTCTCCAGGTTCCAGCTGCACGTAGTCGGTTAACATCCGGTACGCGGTTGGCGGATTGACTAACAAAGTTGCGGCATTGACAATAGGAATGTTATTTTCGATTTTCAAGACTGATGATCTTGGAGCAATGATGTAGTTTCTCCAGGTTCCCAATCCTGCCAAGTCTGGGATGATCCAGTCGCCGGGATGGAGATCCGTGACATCGTCACCTACTTGAATTATTTCCCCGACTCCTTCATTTCCAACGACTGCTGGTAAAGGAGGTCTGATGAAATAAGTCCCTTCAATCATGTTGATATCAGAAGGATTGACTGGTGCCATCAACATCTTCACTTTGACTTCATTCTTGGCAACATCTGTTGGAATTTCTACTTCATTCTTTTCTAAGACTAACCTCGGGTCTCCAAACGTTTTGTAGGTTATTTGAGAAGACAGTAATGACGTTGAAAATGTCCTGGTAATTTTCAGATGTCTAAGGTTTTTGAGTTTGGAAGAAAAACGTTTCAAGAGCGGTGTATGCAACCTTGACACGCTGGAGGCAGCCATCTTTTAGTTTATATAATATGGGAATACGACTGATGTTATATATAATAGTGCTGTGACACTATTCTGGTAAAGTTATGTGATAAATATAAAAAAACTTTATTTTAATTTTATTGTACGTTCAAGTGTCTTAATATGACGATAAATAATCTCCTTATAAATTATTCCCACTCAATTAACTTGCTGAAAGTATTTATCAATACACGTTTTGCTGCAGGAAATTAGTATCTCCACGTGCTGAGCGATCTACCGGAACTTCCGTTGGCGCAGACGCATTTGACTTAGCAACATCGTAAACAAAATGGTGATGTAGTCTGAACTCAATGAAAGCTTCATATTTATGTTTACCTTGAAGGTTGCAAGATTATAGCAATATGTCAAAAGGTGCAAAACGAGTAAAGAGTGGAAATGCACCCCAGGGAACGGCAAAATGGGAACAAGTCCTTATATCCACTCCCTTTGAAGAGGTAATTTGTCAGTTCTGAATCGATGGGATTTCATTATTTCATGTGTATTTTCTACCATTATTGGCACTGGTTCGCTAATGTTTGGTTAAATTTTAAATAAGTTACAAACCTTGTGCTTAATGGAACTTTATGCGACGTTAGGTGAATATTATAGATGAATCATGCTTTATTGAAACTTGAAGCAGCTGGTATATTGGAGACATTTTTGAAGAATAATATTTTATGACAATTTAATAACTTATTCTTAAGAAATTAATTTTGTATTAATAATGTTAGTTGAAGCTGGGTGTATGTAAATGACATTCCTACATATTAGGTTGTTATCACAAAGTAAAGTACCGGTACTGACTGTATATGTATTGTACGTGCTATAAATGTATTTATTCATGCAGAATGAGCCATATTTTGTGTGGTAAAAAATATATCAATATTCTATGTATATTTCCTGATCTCACAGACAGAATGATGAAATCATTGGTCAATGCAGTCTGCCTACTATATTACGTTTTGCTTCCAGGAAAAATGGAAGGCGAACATAACATTTGTGGTTGGAAACAGAGCTGAGGATTACACTTACATCAAGGTTCTTAGTGCGGCCATTGCTGGTGGAACCAGAAAGCTGTTCAGTGTCATTGGCAAGGAAGATATTTACAATGAAGTAAGTTGTAGTTTCCATCCACCATTCCAATACCGGTATTTCTAATTCAAATCTCTATGACATCTAATGAATTCTACTTTACAGACAAAATGATACTGTGAAGTCAAGATAATAAAAAAATATATGAACAAACTATCTTTAAAACCTGGTAATTCCAAGCTGCAGGTTCATTCCTATGGAACAATCTTCCACTAAACATCTGTGAAATGGAAAAACTATTCAATTTCAAGAAAAAAAATAAAAACACTGTGTTGGTGACCTGTATGGATGATCCTTGTTCACATATTTCAAAAACGCACATTTGAGCAGTTATTCTGGATATTTGCACTGTAAATGTGTACTATTATAATAAAAATAATAATAATTAATAATACAGGCCATTTCTCCATTTGCTAAAGGTAGAAATTCATGTTTTTTGTACACATTAGTTATTTGTATCACTATTCGGGCTAGTAAGTTTTATAGGTAAGTTTCCATTGCTGATAATAATAATACATGTAATAATAATAATAATAATAATAATAATAATATTTTATTGCTTAATGGGGTCTATGGTAGACTGATAGTAACAGTTTGATATCATAAGAGCATGTGCTACATTTACCTTTTAATCAATATTTAATAATTATCATTTGTAAATATTTTTATCAGTATTAATTATGATTTGATATATAAGCAGCATGGTAAGATTTATTGGGGGTCCTGGGGTCATTTAAACATTTAAAATGTTAAAGGTATCTGTGGGATGGATCCCTTGCAAATTACAGATTTGACCAGCATTAACATTGGGCCTATGGAGAATGACCTCTTATTATTTTCTGAATTTCTATCTCTGATTACTATGTCCATGTCACAGGTTCGTGAATTAGGGAATCCAAAGAACAAGAAGACCAAGGATGTTCCTGCTCACTATGAGGTGTGCGAACCGTGCAAGTTGTGTCTGGACATTGGAGACGACATCCCACTGCCCCTGCTGGCTAAACTCATCAAGTTCAAGCTACTGACCATTAAGACCAACGACTTGAAAAGGAGAGAGACTGAAAAGAAGGTACAGTTAAACGTATTGAAATTCTTTTTTATTTTATTTTTTTTATTTCAAGATGTTATGTTATATGTCACATAGTGTGGCTAGAAATATATAGCAGTAGATCAAGGTTGTATTGATCAAGATAGTTTTTCTTTTGAGTTTGTGATCATGTGCTTTAATCTAAAGTAATTAATTAAGTTAGGAAGGTTCTGACATTGTCAACATTCATATATAGTACAGCATCAACTTCATTCATCATATAGGATTGTAGGAGGGAAGGGATATGGGCAGAATAGGAACAAAATGAGTTGAGAGAGGAGTATGAGTATGGGGAAATTAGAGGAAAGTATGAACATGAAGAGAGGAAGAGTATATGCCCATATTATGGGTGTAGGAGGAGTAGGAGTAAGGGCAAAATGAGACAAGAGGATATGGGTGTAAGAGTAGGGGCAAAATGAGACAAGAGGAGAGGATATGGGTGTAAGAGTAGGGGCAAAATGAGACAAGAGGAGAGGATATGGGTGTAAGAGTAGGGGCAAAACGAGAGGAGAGTAAAAAACATGATTGGAGGAGGGGATATAGTAGAGGCAAAATGATTGGATAGATGGGTATGAGGAAGAAGAGGGTATGGGTAAATGCCAGGAGTATGGTATGAACAATACACAAAGACGGAGCAATATGAGGATGAACAATATGAACATCAACAACATGATTGGTTTAATTTTGACATTTAATACTGGGTAGGAGGTGTGGTATTTTATACATATAATCTATTTGAGTTAGGATTAATCCATTAATGTCCATGTCATGTGTTTATGTGTCCTGTAGAGTACTGTATTACTCATTATTGTATTGTTATGCCAATATGGTATTGACCGTTGGTATGTGTCATGGGATCTGTATTGTATTTGTTATTGTATCACAGCTAACAGTTATACATGTATGTAACATTAACTACGTATATTATGTAATAATTTCACTTGTACAGTGCTCCTTATGCAGGTATATGCTTTACACTTCAGTTACTCAAAGCTTTACTCGCTGAAAAGGTACGAGTGAATTAATTAACCTGTTTAACTGACAAGTCCTATTTCTGCCATGTTATGCATTGTGACCTTATGCCACCTAAATGTCAGTGTGACCTTATGACAACTACATGTCAGCTAATCAGTGTGTGATACCTCCATTGAAACATCCAGCAATATACCCTCATTGAGTGTGTCACTGACTATTTCAGCATGAATTTCCTCGATGTATGCATATTACTGATCATCATCATAAGGAACTAACATTTCTAGGACTTCATTCTATACTCAGCAAAATTCACGAAGGACCAGTAGCTATTTTGGACATACAGCATGTATAGCTTTATTTAAATTTAGACAATGAAGAATTTCCAAATGTCTACATCATTCTAGTCCATGCTCCAAGATCTTGCAGATACATTGGAAGAAGAACAGCGCCAGATTCTTCAAATCGAGTTACACACATTGGTAGAAATTAACCTTCCCCACAAAGTAGTTCCTGGCCCTTTATTTATTTTGTTGAGTATAATATTGTCTGTCTGTCTGTCATCCAAAGCCAAATCAGAATTGAACATATTTGAACAATCATCCATTTCCTATAATATAATAATAATTTCTGTCTTGGTACTGGGATATTTATTGTAATTTAGTATGTGGCCTTTTATTCATGTACTACCTCTAAAGATTTATTTTCCTAGTATCTATTATTTGTTGTTTGCATTTTGAAATTAATTAAAGTGCCATTATGCATACTATTTCTCTCTCCCTGCTGGATTAGGCACCAATACTGCTACTTAAGCACCTTCGGTTGCCTATAGCATGGAGAGTTTTAAGGAATCAACTTTCTTTAATTAGTTTAGTAGTACAGTATTAGTACATACATGTTAAATAAAAACATATATTTTATTGTTTACAATTGATATATTTTTTCATGAGCATTTCATCAGCCAATATGCTAAGAGGATGTTTTGTCAGGAAGAACCCTATGCATTTCAATAAAAAAAATCATAAGCTTCTGAAAAAGTATACAAAATTACATTTCTGCTTTGAGTTTTCTAATTTGAGTTTTCTACAACTATTTATCTACCGTATACAATGTGCATTCAAATTAAGTATACAGTATACTTAGTATGCCATTTCAGATAGGGTTAGTATTGATGGTCTGTCATTCAGGTAGGGTCAATATTGATGGTATGTCATTCAGATAGGGTTAATATTGATGGTATGTCATTCAGATATGGTGAATATTGATGGTGTGTCATTCAGGTAGGGTCAATATTGATGGTATGTCATTCAGATAGGGTTAATATTGATGGTATGTCATTCAGATGGTATGTAATATTGATGGTACATGTATGTCATTCAGATAGGGTTAATATTAATTCTATTTTTAATGTTCCAATAGCATTTTAATAGGTGTGGGTACGAGGAATGTGTGTCTGTATGTATATTTGTATTGGTGTGTATATAAGTGTACCGGTATATGTTGCTTTATTACATGTTGACTCTACAGTTTAGTTTGATACTGTTTCTATGCTGAGAAAATGATATGTTGACCTGTTTATTCCTCCAAGGCTGAACAGCAGCACAACAAAGGGGAGGTAAGCTGAGAACGTGATTTATGATTTCACACAATTCATACACATATTATCTGCATGTTTGATGATGAAGAGTGTGGTTTTGTATATTTACACATGTATGTTTATTTATGTTTTGCATGCACTATTGTATTTACATATTGCTTTGCTAATCAATTAATTTGTTGGAGTTGTGTTTATTCCTAATATTGATACGTGTTGTGTTTTGAAAATTGGTTCAGTTTAATGCAGGAGTTTCATGCATGAATGAAAATATTGGAGAGGAAAGCTATGCTTCATGCATGATGTATTTTGTTTCATTGTTTGGTATTGATGATTCACAGAAATGACATTCATAACTTATTCTCAGTTTCTGTTGATTACTGAAGTAAGATAAATATACTACCGGTCAGTACTCTTCAAAAAATTTGTGAAGATTTCAATGTTCTTAGTTGCTGGCAGTTTGCATGGCAGTCTAGGGTAATGATTATTGTTACATGTATTAACAATTTCGAAAGAAAATATTCATACCTTTTCAAACTGAAAGGTATGCCAGTGCTCTGGACGTAGATATGCCCAACATACAGGGGCGTTAATTTAATTGCATATAACCTATTTTTTAACATATAGCACCTTTTATGCCTTAGCAATTTGCCTTGACTAGCTCTGTGGGCAAGTAACTCTAAATGTTAGTCTGGAGCCCTGTGTGTAGTTTATCAATATATTTGATCTCACACAACAGAATTATGAACAAATTATTTTCCTATCCCTCTAATTGAGCCTGACTGATGTTGTGTACTCAGGTATAGCTCAGGTGATTCACTCGTTGGTCTGGTTTCAGGCGACCGAGAAAGAAAAGGGAGGTAAGAAGGACAAGAAAGAGCGTGCCAAGTCTCCCAAGAAGGGAGGCAAGAAGACACCGGAGCCACAGGCCGCTAAAGAAGGAAGCAAACTGAGGAAGAGAGGTGATGAAGACATCGAGAGCAAATATATCGGTGAGTTATATCTGTAGAGAAGGGGTGAGTAGTGGTGCAATGGGTCAAACATTGGACTTTTGAGCCAAAGGACCCAGCTTCAAATCCCGTCCCGGTAGCCTGGCATCAATGCTCGCAAATGTTTCTTTTTTAATGTGATCATGATAGGATACACCATTTATGCCATGGCAATGTAGTTATAATCCTTGGTCTGTCAGTACAAGCTGGAACTCGCAGGTTTACTGCAACATTCAGTGCTACAGGTGTCGCTGGTTTCCTCCTGCCCTAAACTGACAAGCCGTGACATAAGTGAACAAATCTTGAAAGCGGTTCTAAGACCCAATGAAAAAACCCAGATAAAATCTTGAGAGAAGACTCTTGTCGGTTTTTGTCAAGAGTACTCCATGAACACATAGGTGTATGACATGTATATCTTAGGAGATTCCATGTAAATACATGTAAATAATGACATTCATAATAAGCAGACATAAGGACACATACATAGCAGGTGGTAGTGCAGTGATAGAACGTCCCGAGTTCAAATCCCGCCCCGGCGTCCCCGCCATCAACGTTCGCGGAAATTACATTTCTGACGCAATATTGATAGGATGCACTGTCTGTAGAGAGGCAATACAGATATCATCCTAGGTTTTCCAGTACTAGCCGGTGCTCGCAGGTTTACTGCAACATTCAGTGCTACGGATATTGCTGGGTTTCCTCCTGCCCTAAACTGACAAGTTGTGATATTAGTGAAAGAGTGACTCTAAACCCCATTACAAAAAGATAATATGAAAAATAAGGATACATACATTGCCCCATGGTGTATCGTCAGATGACAATTAAGACAGTTAAGGCCATCTAAGGACACACAAGCACACATACATTATTACAAGGTGTGTATTCCCAGATGACGAGCCAGACGACGGAGCCCAGCACTACGTGATCGTCCACGGCTTCCACAACCCACACCTGCTCAGTCAGCTCCTGGAAGTGGGTGTGGGGGTGGATGCAGTGGTCAGGATGACCACCCAGGACTACACCCCACTGGAAGAAATGCTGGCACCCCATGATGACAAGGACGACAAGGCTCGAGGTTAGGACGACATCCTCTTAATTAGATACAGTAACGAGAAAATCTTAGGCTTTCAATAATAATAATAATAATGTGCATATTTATGTTGTGCCAAATCCATGCTTTAAAACATAGCCATAGCACTTGCAATGAATGGCATGAAAAGTTAAAGAATGTTTCACTGTAACTAAAGGTTCAGAAACATCAGTTATGTCTTCAACTAATTTACATTACGTCTCACCATTATTTTGGTATCTCCATTAAAAACAATTGTAATAATAATACTGGTAATTATAATAATAATAATAATAATAATAATAATAATCATATCAGTTATGTCTTCAACTAATTTACATTACATCTCAGCATTGTTTTTGTATCTCCATTAAAAACAATTCTAATAATAATAATAATAATTACTACTACTACTAATAATAATAATGATAATAGTAATTATAATAATTAGGTTACTATTATTATTATTATTATTATTTTATGATTGCATGTAAAACCATAAATTACAATTCTTTGAATATTATACATGAGAGAAGCACATTGTACGTACATGGTATATTGTGATGCACCCCATCCTATACATCATGTCCTGGTGTGTGTGTGTACAGCCCAGGAGGAGGTGGTGAGGGAGGAGATGAAGGTGATGAGGAAGGAGTTGAAGCAGTTCTGGAAGGACGTGCTGCTGATCCTCCAGAAGAACAGCGACTCCTCCAGACTGCACGACATCCCCCAGCTGGAGTACGAGGTCAAGAGTCTCATCGTGCCAGCCAATCTGGACGACAATGACCAGCGGGTGAGCCTCTTACTAGTGGCCTTTCTTTTTGTCCAAGCTGGCTAGGTTCAGTGTACATTATTTAAGAAAAAATATATACATTTAATATAATTACTACATTTAGTAAAATACAAAAAATTGTTTGACATTACTTCTGGTGGCTAAAATGGTTTATTTGACAAGGACATTTCGAGCTGGTGTACGACACTTTTTCGCTGGTTTCTAGTGAATGGCACATCTCAGCTGGAGAGACAGCAAAATGGCAGCATGTTGGAAATGTGCTGGGTTGCTTGATTTGCACTCTCGATGTAATGTGACATGCGTGCACATCTTTCAAAACAAATTGAGCAGCCCTTTGGTGCACACTCATGTCCTCTATGAATGTCCAATCATGCAGTTTGTCCACATTAGTCTTATACTCTGTGGATTCTAAAAACCATAATTCTCCTGTTAGTTTGAACCCTAATAAAAAAAAAAAAATGTGTTCAAAAGGTACACTCAAAAACAAATAAAAGTAATTGGGTGTTTGATCTTATCTAATTGCTGAAAATTAACTCCCAAATTATGAACATGTCTAGTTATTCAAACACTATTATGCTTCCCAATTATTTCTGGTACCTGTATGT
Organism: Lepetodrilus ovalis; assembly: GCA_032361185.1. NCBI lineage: Eukaryota > Metazoa > Mollusca > Gastropoda > Lepetellida > Lepetodrilidae > Lepetodrilus > Lepetodrilus ovalis. The sequence goes on from JAUTBQ010023455.1 coordinate 9,763, forward strand.
TTTTGACTGTAATTATTAAACATAATAATTATATATGAAAACAGATAATTATATGTGTTTGTATATTTCTAACAATTCAAGCTGCTATAAACTTTTTTCTATTCAAATTACTAGAAGCATTACGGTATCATTCATTCTCTAGAAGCATTACGGTATCATTCATTCTCTAGAAGCATTACGGTATCATTCATTCTCATTGTGTTGATATATGACCCAGTTTGCCATTGTGTAATTAGATCTCATTTTTATTCACTAGACAACATTTGGGACAGAATTGTTCGAGGACGTAGCAGTGATGATCTATGACCTGATCGATGCACGCCGTCTATATCACTCGTTTCTGGAGCACCTGCACTTGCTGCATGTTCCATTCCATGGGATGCCTACACCACCTGCACCAGGTATAGTACATCTGTTACAGCTTGTCTTAGTTTTCCAGGTATGAAGGTAACCCAAAGGTAATGGTTGCATATGGTTGAAAAGCCCTACTGCGACGTAAAATAATAAGTCACACGCTCACACATTCACTCACTCACTCATCCATGGAATGATCATAGTGTTATGACAACCACAGCTTCCTATACATCATTACATGTACAGTAAGTGTCGGCTCTTGTAGTGCTGTCTTTGTTTTGTGGAATTGGGCCGCCACATCGTTTTGTCGATAATTAAATTTTAGTTTGAACTATTGCTAAGTATGTTTAACATATTTTAAATAATCACTTCATAATATTGAATGAACTTCCTTAAAAATTGAAGTATCAGTCGACCCCCGTAAAATTGAATTTCCGGATGTCTAAGTAATTTTACATAGGAAGACTGATATATGGTTCCCAGTTAAAACCGTGTCGATAGCGAGGGAACTGGATATCCAGAGTCTGGATAAACGGGTGTCGACTTTATGTAGCCAGGTGTGATATATACTGTTCCTATTAGTCTCGGCCAGCGGAGTTACCTCTTTGGCTCAGTCAGTAGAGTGTTGGACTCATGATCCAGCAACTCGGGTTTGAATCCCAGCATTGACTTGGTCGCAGACCTCTGTTACATACACATGATTGTATAATTTTAAATAGATAATTTTCTAACATAATCCAGCAAAAATCAAAGCCCGGATAGTTCTATAGATCATCCCATTACAATAAATGTATATAGAGCAATATGTCATTCTGACATTGTGACATTGTGACATGACATGTCGACATTCCTATATGACCCGTCCATGTCACAGATGCCCAGTCCAGCGGTCCGACCACCCCCGGCCCCCATCCTGGCCCCCAGGTCAGTCAGACATCCATGGGTGGCGCCGATACGGAGCCAGTGGACATGCGGTACTACACTGACCTCATCAACTGTGTCCCCCAGGAGAGTGTCAGTGTTGCCCTCATCATGCACTGTATGCTGGAACAGGTCAGATCTACCACCACTGTCTATCTACCACCTCTGTCTATCTACCACCACTGTCTATCTACCACCACTGTCGATCTACCACCTCTATCTATCACCTTTGTCGATCTACCACCTCCGTCTGTCTACCACCTCTATTTATCACTTCTGTCTATCTGCCACCTCCATCCATCTACCACCTGTGATGCAACGAAAAATGTAACAACTGCGAAAAATGTAACAACAAATATTTTGGTTTGTTACATTTTTCATACATCATGTACGAAAAATGTAACAAATATTTTTGGTTACATTTTTCGTAATAGGTTGCAACGAAAAATGTAACAAAACATCATACTTAGTTTTCTTTCGCACTTAGTACAAAAAAATGTGTAGACTATATATCGGTACATTCTTCATGTTGTACCGGAAATGTAAATTGTAGTTACTTATTGCAGAATGATATTGGAATGTTACCTATATCTAGAGTTACAAACGTGATTAAATATATGTTTGCTAAATGAGTGTACTTTGCATTTTAACTCCAATTCGGACCAAAACGACTATTAATGGAGTGGATTTTAATGCTTTGTAAAACATGTATTAAAGGAAATGCATGCCTCATATTCCAGAAAGCCATCAACAGTAGTCCTAACAATCGAACATGCAAATCTCAACTGCCTTGCTATTCTAGTTTTTGAAATATGTCATTAATACGGTCCAGGGTGCATTTTCAACAATAATGCTAAATTTCTAAGTCCATTATCAAATAAAATGCCTCCTGGGAGTTCAATAACACCATTCAATATTTTTGCGTAAACCATTAGTTGTATATCGAACAATGTAAACTAATAACGTAAATTTTATGGTAGCCTGGATCTAGTTATAACAATAGCAAACAGTATGACATGCACATTGCAGTATTGGGTAATGGCAAATGACCTTGATCCACTACTTCCCGACTGTCCAAACTGAGTTTTACAACTGAAAACCAATATTACAATCTTTTCTACAGTTATGTCATAAATAGAATCTGGTTGGTAAAACTTATTAGTAAAAATGATGTGCTCGGAAAAACCTTGCACAATATCAGTTTTACCAACTCGTTAAATCCTATATTTGTCCTATAGGTATTTATTATTACATTACAAACATGATGTTAAGTTAAACATTTCTGGCATAATTTGTCCTCTTATTTCAGATAACTCGTCAGTCGATCGACGCTGTGAAGGACTATTTCCGTGATGACATGCAGAAGCAGGACTGGATGCTGATAGTGGAGCTGAAGAAAGAGTTCGAGATCATCTGAGATCAATACGTTATACATGTTTCTGGGCCCTGTCCTCGCTAGCATGAGTGTGGAACATGGATAAAATATGGTTGATTGAAAAGTCATGACTGAAATAGCAATGGATAGCAATTATGCTTTAACTGGCCAGCCAGTAATTCTTGGTCTTTTGCATGAAAAATAACAGTTGGCGTGGTTATGTTTTGGAATGAGTGAAAAGTTACCATATATTTTGTTTTAAACGAGTGACCTTGAATAGAGACTAAAAGTATGGTGCTTGAATACTGTACACAACTACGGGTGGAACCGACTCAAACGACTTTAACCCTCTTTGTACTGGACAACCAGATGCCCTAATAGCGCATTGACCGTTATTCAGTCGGTGGAGAAAGGTTTCAAAAGGGGTGATCCTATTAAATAGAATAACTGACACCATTCCGGCGAGATTACGTATAAATGTTTTCGATGTGATATTGAATACATGCATGGAGCGAAACATCCTTAGTACATTGAATTGTAAATATTGTATAAAAAAAAGAATATCGTATTACTAATAGTGCTTGGCTTTTCGGCTTATTTTGGATTATGTATATATGAATTTATTTGTCAGTATTGGGAGCGGAGATTTGTGGATTTTATTCTCAGACTTATTTAACCCCCTTTCTACTGGTGACAGTCATAGATGCCCGACAGAGAGGTCAGTATGACCTGACGGTCAGGGAAAGGGTAGTAGCATTAGCAAGTCTTCCGGGGTCGGGGGGTTAACGGGTCCATTGTCTAGGCAAGGTGTACACCTTTCAAACGAACTAGTCCACGTTGAAACACGATTTGGTTTTAGGTGAGAACCAATCCTTTCCGTTGTGTTATTCAGTACCTGACTTGAATTAAGTTATTCTTCATATCGTAAGCTCTGAGACCACTTTTACTGTGTTTTAGAAATAGAAAGATGCAAATATTTGGTCAGTGTTGGTTTGGTATTTATGTAACACCATTAAAAAATAATTACAATTAGTTGTTTAATTTTTCATTTTTTCATTTTTGTATGTATTTGTCAGTGGTTTTTTTTCTTTATTTTTTTTCAAGTCATCATAGATCTCTCAGAGTAGGTTGAGAGAGGAAGTTAATGGTTTATCTGTTCCTTGTACAGTAACCTGCATGGATTATTGTAAAGCAATTTGTATGATTAATTCATATATGAAATTGTTTTCTTGAGCTATGTTCTCAATGCAAACAGTCTGTGTGTGTGTTTTACTTTACAGATACAGGTATATCGTTTTGGTCTCACTTTAAATTAAACACCAAATATTGAACTATTGTGGAGGTGGGGGAAAGAAAATATTAATTACAGTGTCTCCTCGATATAACGCTGAAGTGGGGTCCATGCCATGCATTATAGTACCTGCCATATACGATATTACTGGGAAGTAACGAAAATAAAAATGGGATCCACTTCTGACCCCGCTATATCCGAATCTGCGATGCATCGGACTGTGTTTATATCGAGGGGGCACTGTACGACACAAAATACCACTACAATTAATCAGGGATTAAACTTAACGTAACAAGTACTGATACAAGCAACATAGTCGTAGCATAAGAACAACATAGTCATGGCCTAAGAAATACTAAATGTCCGATAGTCCTATGGTCTGTTTCATGTAAGGGTCGTAAAGGAAGACCTGGCCAGAGATTCGCCTTCCATATTGTTTCCTGTTATGAGATGCAAGCATGATTTAATGATATTAATTGTCATTGGTTGTAACATTGTGTCGGTAATTACTCTAGTAATTATGTACCGTAATTACTCTAATAATTTGAACACTCTAATAATACAAACATGAAAATATTTTTCGAATCTTAATTTTCTAAATATTTGAACAGTTTATTTTTAAAGTTTAAAATGTTCATATTTTTCTTTTACTCTTTTATTTATTTACCATTTCAATTACAACCATATTTCATACCTTGAAATTAATTTAGTTTCGCTAATTATGAAAACAGATCATTTTCATTTTTTTTTCTTTTTCTAATAAATCTAAGCAGCTACAAATTTAATGATTTTTTTCCTGTTTGAATTATTAGGGTAATTACGGTAATCTTCGGACGAGGCCTCCATACCACAGACTGATAGAAGCACGGTCTGTAGAACTGGGCCATGCACTTAGTCGTGCTATATTCCAAAGGAAACTTGTTAAACAGCAATAATTGTAATAATTAGTATTGACTTGTTGATTCATAAACCACTATGAATCTCACACTTTGGCATACAAAGACACCTTAGATTTATTTATATCGTTGCAGTTGATATCTATTATTACTTATCTGTTTTGTGTATCCTTTCTAACCTTCAAAAGTTTGAAATAATTTTGCTATGTATTTTGGTGATTTGCTTAATTAATTGACGAGTGTAATGTATAGTATTTTACAAAACAATTGTATATATTGTTAAAGGTTGTATCATTTCTCACAACTGATCATCAAATGTTGTTCATCTGTCATTCTGCATATCATTCTGTTGCCAAATTCAAGTGACGAATAAATCCTTGCATTTAATTAACATGTGCATCTTTAATCAAGTATTCATGTTTGGTCGTGTGGCCTCTGTCCTATCAATAGGTCAGCTGTAAGTCAGGGTTTGCGATAATTTCTCTTGTAAATTATTTAGTAAATTATTGGTGCCCATCATGACTGCAATATGACCTTTCATGAAACTACGCCTCTGCCTTGTCAAATGGCACAACTCAAGATAGGTGATGGTTAAAACGTCAAATCTTAACAGTGGTGTATTGTCTATGGCTAAGGTTGGGGTTAAAGGCATAGTATTGTACAAATGAATTTCGATCTGAGATTAATAATGCTTGAATTTATCCACCCAAAAGTTGTTATTTACTCATGTACTTATCCCCCAGCACTCGATGGTATTAAAACAAATAATATTTTATATTAAATAAGGGAATGTGATGTCTCACTAATCTAAGAAGGAATGCAAGCATCAATGAGAGTTATCTGCCCTTTTACTGATGTATAAATAAGTGGGTTGTCCATTGGAGGGTTGGAGTAGAGATTTGTGAACCACACAGCGGTGGAAAGCTTTTTGGAAGTACAAACATGATTGTATGCATGTCAAGTGAATGTACTTTGCAGTTGTAGCTAAGAACTAGTCTAAAACAAGCATAAATATCTGTGATATTATGCCTTTAAGATTTCCTTATCATTTACACCGTTTCTATTACACCATTTCTACGTTTCTATTACACGGTTTCTACGGCAGAAACCTGGTTGTCAAATTATTACCTTGCAGTTAAAAGGTCAATTTCCAGTATTAGGGTACCTACAATACAGACTTGTCAGTTTAATCCTCTTTCAGGCATACTTTGACAGGCAGAATGAGGGTTAATTCAGTTATTAACCACTGGGAACGTATGTATACAGCAGAAAAATAAAATTCTTACCCAAGGATAATTGTACATTTAATTAATTACCGGAATGTGTTGAGGATATGTGTTTGACATTGCAATCCTTCTGAAATTGTCGTCTTATTCTGAAATATTCAGATATATTTTTTAAATTTGAGTCTCCTGCATTAAGGTCTCATTATGGGATGGATGTTTGGACACGTGGCTGTAAGCTGATGGTCAGCGTTGAAATCTACATCATGTACCTCTACGTTCTTCCAGTGTGCAATGCTGAGACTAAGGCTCGGTTCCTGTATACATGTACAGTGTCCCCTCGATATAACGCTGAAGTTGGTGTCCATGAAATACCCCCGTGTTATAGTACCCACCTTATGCGATATTACAGGGAAATAACGAAAATAAAAATGGGTTCCACATCTGACCCCACATTATATCATAATCTAAGTGCATCGTACAGTGTTATATCGAGGGGGCACTACTAGTTTCACAAATGGATGTAAAGCACTAATCCAGTCAGACTGTATAATACCTTGCTTGGCCATAAGTATTGGCCATGGTGGTGTGGGTGTTGATGTAGCCCGGGTGTTACAGGCTGTCATCCTGCCAGTAACAGATCTCTATACATTGAAGTACTGTGGGAAATAACAGCACTATCATCAATTTTTCAATCAAATGTATTTCGCCTTTCAGATGCTGTGATGTATGTTGTTTCCATGTGAATGTATGTGCACGTGTGTGTGTGTGTGTGTGTGTGTGTGTGTGTGTGCGCGCGCGTGTGTGTGCATGCGTGTGTGTAAGTGTTTGCATGTATGTTTATACTCAACAAAATTAATTAAGGGCTTACAGTCTCCAGACCAGGTACTCTTCAAGAACTTCCAGAAGCGTTGGACATATGGCACCATATGATTCCCAAAGCAGAGTTAAAGAATTTGGTAGAAATCTTGCCCATAAAAATATCTATAGGCCCATATATAATGTTATTGAGTATACATGCCACCTGTTGGACGTCTGAACTCATACTTGTTGTTAATTAGTTATTGGATTACGAGAAATAATTTGGCTTAGGCAAATGGGATGTATGTAACACTGATAAGTAAAGCTCGTCTTTTATTAATATATTATTTGCATCATTTGTCTTGGTTATGGTGGACTACAATCTACACTGAAACAACTATAAAGATTGTGTTGAGTGCCATTCATCGCTAAGGAAACCTTTGCTATAGTCTACTAATGGCTGACCAAGCTGGGTCCAGTAAAGGATGGGTCCAATAGAGTAATTGGGAATATTGTCAATTTGATAAAGTTGACAAAACTATGTTGTGCAACGTAGTGCCGATACACCGGATGAAGAGAATCCAGATAAACGAGCCATGCAATTCAATCAACTGATAAAAAGTTAAATAAATTAAATCCACGCCATTGGACGCAAGGAGAAAGCCGGTGACCTCGACATGAACCCAAACTTGAAAGTAATGTGCGTCTCCATTGGATTTACGGAGACCATTGGTATTGTTACGTCAGGACGAGTTCATGAAATAATGCATTGAGGTAATAGAGAGCCTGCTGATGAGACGTATCTGTGCAAACACCGTGATAAGTGCAAACACCGGTAATGAGACATGCGAACATCTATGGTACATACGAATATCGTTGATACATACAAACACTGCTATGAATATCGTTGAAACATCCTAACCCTTCTGATGAAACGTACGACCATCGTTGATAAGTAGGCTACAAACACCGGTGATGAGACATGCTAACATCTATGAGACATTGTATACAAACACTACTCATCAAGAGACATACGAACATCGTTGAGACGTACAGACACTGCTAATGAGGCATGTCTGCTTGCCCCCGTCATATAGAACGATCACTACGCTACTAGAGTAAATCCTAAACGCTAACAAAGTCTTAGCCTATATTACGACACGTAGCGCCAACATGGTTCGGTGGATTTCTAGCGAGCCCTGTCCTGTGATTAACCAGAAAGAAGACGCGATTATTCCGTAAGCATTACAATATTCTGCTGATGTACACAGTAAATGTGCAATGATTCCTAAGCTCCTTAAGGTAATTTTCACTTAAGTTGCAAGAAATATTTTCAATCGATCTGATTGTGTCAGCCAATATTAACACCTGCAGTGTTAGTGACGAAACAGGGGTCCCATAGTGTTGCCAGTAATGATTTCATCGCCGTCAGTTGAGGAATATATTATTATCTAACGACTATTTGTTCCGCCTACGTGATTAGCTTGCTTGGTTTCTGGACAATAGTCAAAGAACTTGTCAAAGAATCCCGGTTTGTATCTATCTCTTTCAAGTCATAACTGTTATTTTCTTATCATCTTCATGTGCATACTATATAGACCTACACCGTATATCGGCTGATTTCGTAACCTTCGTCAAACATATTGACGGCATTTTATTTTCATGTTGACATATTTACGATCGCGTAAGATATAGGTTACTTCCTAGCTGCAGTTATGTAGCTACAAAATACCTCTGTTATTATTTTGCTATCTATATAGCACCCTTTAGTTACAGTCGATCTAGTCTCATGTATACAAAAGAACAGCCAATATCTGGCATGCCGATTTATTGACTACGTGTGGCATAAATACACGGGTACTTTACTGAAGGAACATTGAAGAATATTTGTTAGATTTCAGCTTAACAAAGTCCAAACAGGTATTCATTAAAATAGGATATAATATATGCAAATAATCTCTCTATATGTTTAATTGACGAATTTTCCCCAAAACCATTGATATTTGTTATATTTATTTATAGCAATAGTTTATTATGTCAGAAAGTGAGTAATTAAAACAATTAAAATATATCAAATTGCTTTAAAGGCATACAATCACGGTTGATAGACATACATAATTACCAAACGAATTTCAGTCTGAGACTATTTACGTTTGATTTGTACACCCCAAAGTTGTTATTTCCTGGTATACTAAGT
>JAUTBQ010023566.1:0-18818 GCA_032361185.1 Lepetodrilus ovalis
TAGTCAAGCAGTACATATGCATGCAAGTCATGATATTAGTGAAAGAATCTAGAAAGTGACTTTAAACCCCAAATAAATAAAAAATGGGTGAGATATTCCTGCTGTGACGTTAAGCAACAATTCATTCATTAATTCCTTGGTCTGTCAGTACCAGCCGGTGCTCGCAGGTGTACTGCAACATTCACTGCTACAGATGTTGCGGGTTTCCTCCCTACTGCAGGCAACCAGAGATTGTGATTAATCCAGCAAGGAGAAGGTTAAACTGACAAGTCATGATATAAGTGAAAGAATCTCGAAAGCGACTTTAAACCACAATTCATAAAAATAATGAATTCCTCCAAAGGAGGACATTCAGCTATGAGAGGCATTACTCGTATATTAAGGGTTAACCCTCTCAATGCTGAAGGCGACTGGCGATGCCCTAAAGAGCTCTGGAGATGCCCAATCCGGCAGGGAGAGGGTTAATGTGAACTTAAACAAATTTTTATATTTTTTTTAGTTAGGTTTAGTTACTTCAGAGCAGTGCCATTCATTGTCAATGTTGAAGTATGACTGCAAGTGTGGCTATACAAAAGCCACGTCCTCGCCAGTTATTTACCAGTGTTGTTGTTGCAGGACGTCCTACGAGTGGGTGAACCCAGCACAGTACGGCCTGGTGGTCGTCACGTCCTCCGAGGGCCGGAACCTCCCATACGGAAAGCTGGAGGACTTCCTCAGTCGGGACAGCGCCGCTCTCAACTGCCACACCAACGACGACAAGTACGTTACAGGTCGCCCAGTAGTCGCTGTTGCTACGTATGGGTGAATGATTCCTTCTGCGATGTAGAGAAACAATAGATTTTGTGTAGACATGTTGACAGATATTTAAGCTGTTGCAATGAAAAGTTAGATATCCCTGTTACACTATTTATTAATGGATGTTCCAATGTATGTATACTTGAAAATATAACTATATATTTGATTAATTTATTAATGTAAGTATTTGTCCTCATTTTTCAATCTATTATGTTTTCATAATTTCTTCCTCTTGGAGCAGTTGTAATAACTTATGACAAATCCCATTCATCTTGAATAATATATGTTCAAACAAAGAAATAGTCAATTTGCAATGATAAATGAACATGTGGTATGTTTGGTAGGAAAGCGTGGTTTGCTGTTGATCTGGGTGTGTGGATTATACCCACATCATACACACTCAGACATGCCAGAGGATACGGAAAGTAAGTACGGCATTTGACCCCTGACCTCTACTTGTATACCAAAGATAACAAAGCCAAATCTGATTTATTGCTTATAGAGGATTTTGATTGGCTCAAACTATTTAAGAGGTCACTCAAATTGGTATAGTGTTAGGAAATGCATTTATGCAACCAATTCCAAAATTACAACTTTGTAGATCACTGAATAAAGGTTTGGTCTATTTAACCTATATTAAATACGATTTTACTTTATGATTGCTATAAATGTGAAAGAGTTTCATTCTATCATGTAGTGGAGATTTATTCGACATCAATGTTCGTGGAAGTTACATTTCTGACGCGATATTGGTAGGATGTACTGTCTGTAGAGTGTCACTACAGTTATCATTCTTGGTCTGTCAGTACCAGCCGGTGCTCGCAGGTTTACTGCAATATTCAGCACTATTGATGTTGCGGGTTTCCTCCTGCCCTATACTGACAAGTTGTGATGTTAGTGAAAGATTCTAGAAAGCAACTATAAAAATATTAATAAAAAAAATATTAATAAAATTTCAAACACCAATGACAATATGAAGTTTGCATTGAAATCACTGACATGACTATTGACATGACTGTTAGAACTGGAAATTGTACGTCTGTCTGTCTGTCTGTGACCAGGTCGGCTCTGCGGAACTGGAACTTCCAGCTGTCCAAGGACGGAATCACCTGGCAGACCATGTACCAGCACACGGACGACTGCTCCCTCAACGAACCAGGGTCAGCACATCTTTACAATATTCCCAGAATGTTCTCAATAACTCTGCTTTATTAAATTATTGTGGTTATTATTATTATATTATTATTATTATTATTATTATTATTATTTTCAATAACTGAATTATTAAAATATTATTTCTATTATAATTATTAGAGATTTCAAACATTTATTAAATTACTATTATTAGAGACTATTATTAAATTATTATCATTACATGTACATGTATTATATATTTTTTTAATTTAAAAATATTAATATTTATGATAACAAAATAATACTTATTTTTCATGCTATTAATTTTGAAAGAGTAACATTTATGATGATGATGATGGTGGTTCTGTGTGCAGGTCAACAGCGACGTGGCCAGTAGAGACACCGAAGGACGAGAGTCAGGGCTGGAGACATGTGAGACTGCAGCAGTCCGGGAAGAACGCCAGCGGACAGACACACTACCTATCACTGTCCGGCTTTGAGATCTACGGCTCTGTCACTGGGGGCTGTGACGACATTGGTACGTGCTCTCGCGTGTGATTCTGACATCAGTGTTGAAATATTACTTGCTTGAGAATCAAGGTGTTACTGTTATTTAGAATGACCTCTTGATTTTCCTGTGTCTGACCTCGAGGTGTTGTATCTACAGGTAAAGCCGCCAGAGAGGCCGAGGCGAACCTGCGTCGACAGCGACGGATCCTGCGCACGCACGTGTTGAAACAGATGATGCCTGGTGCGCGGGTGGTGCGGGGGATGGACTGGAAGTGGCGGGACCAGGACGGCAGCCCGCCGGGGGAGGGGATGGTCACCGGGGAACTCCATAATGGTGAGCACTGGCAGACTAACTGGGGAACAGCTGTAATAATTACCACACTTGCAATATCCTTTTAATTGATGTGTTGTAATCTTGGACACCTGTGCTATGCTATTGTAACTATTACAATGTTCCCGCTACAGGCTGGGTGGATGTCACGTGGGACGCGGGAGGCTCCAACTCATACAGGATGGGTGCGGAGGGCAAGTTTGACCTCTCCCTGGCGCCGTCACATGACCCTGACAAGCTGCGCTTCAACAAGGCTGAAACGCCAGTCGTCGGGGGCACCAAGAACCGGTCGTCGGGGACGACAGTGTCGCACACGGTGAGGGTGAGCAGGAAGAGCAGCTCCACACCGAGTCTCAGCGACGTATCTGAGGCGCGTGCGTCCGTCGCCAGCACCGAACAGGCCGCCTCCGCCGAGAATCTCACCTCCACCATGCAGGCTGTCAGAGAGGTGCGTAGACCTCCGTACCTCAGCCTGTCGTAAGCCAGGCCAGTAGATATCTATGTATCAGCCTATCTACAACAGCTGAAACAATGGCAAATGTTGGGGATGGTGCAGAAAATTATTAAGTTTCATTAATTTGCATTTGACAGTTGTTTACAAAATGACTTTTTCCTTTGTTAGATGATAACATCGGGTTGATATTGAATAGAATTGAAATTTGCTGTAAGGCTCAACACACTTACATAATAATGATTAATAATAATAATAATAATAATATGAACAATAGTAATAACAATAGCAATATATATATAATAATTATAATAATAATTTACTATAAAATAATACAAAATAATAAATAATAGTAATTATAATTGCATTTTGTTGCCACATAGATTACAATCAATATCATTATTCTGTGTGCATGATAGAATGTTAAAATGTTTCAGAATGATATGCTATCATAAGTGTTTCAGAATGATATACTATCACAAACTCTGTTCCAGGCTGCGGAGAACATGGCTGAGAGCGTGGTGAACCGAGCCAGTTCCGACGCCATCGTCATGGTGACCGTTGACCAGGCCGACGAATCTTCGGATGCCACGCTGACCAATGACCCTCTGGTGGTCGTTCACCGCGGCAGTGACGACACGCTGGTCAGCAGCGACTTCGGCCTCATGGACGTTCTAACCGGCGCGGACGAGGGCGGCAGTCTGTTGTCTGGAGCCGTTGGGGGGTCATCCGCGGCGGTCGGGGGGTCATCTGCGGCAGTCAAGGAAGTCCACCACCTCTCTAACGCCAACCGCGAGAAGCAGGCGAAGAACGAGGCGGCCAAGAAGGCAGACTCGCAGACGAGGTCATCGCCGACCAATCTGATGAGTGTCAGCGTGCCCAATCTGCCGACTAGTATGGAGCCGACTGCAAGTCTACTGGACACATTTGCAGCTGCAGCGCGTAGGAATCTGTCTGGGGGAGGCGGCAGCAACATCGTCCGCAACGCCAACACCAGCAGTCTGGTGCGACTGGCTTTGTCTAACTCACCCAGTAAGTGGAGCTCCTGGCTTGGTAGTTCTTATTGTCAGAGTTGTCGCCTATGGGTGAAATATTCCCGCCGCGACGTTAAGCAATAATTCTATCAATCTTATTGTCAGGAATTAGTGAAATCTACTGTAATTATGTCAAAATCAGGATGTGATGTTGCCTTGTTTATCTCATTTTTTGATGCCTAGTGATACGTTATTGTTTTCCTGTAAATATGTATTGAAATTTCACATTTCAATGCAAATGATATGGAAAGTAGCATCACATTATTTCTCATATTTGTATACAATTCTTAATGAATTGTCCAAAGTTTACTGTGAAGCTGTGATATTAGTGAAAGAAAATGACTCTAAAATTCAATTACATTTTTAATACTTTGCTGAGTGATTGTGAAAGTGTACGATATTTAGATTTTTCATAGATTTTAAAGTATTTTATAAAATGTTTGCAATCTCCTACAAGTGATCGGGAAAATGTATCTGTCTCTGCGCCATTCTGTTGACCTAGGCAACCTACTGAGCGCTGCCCAGAGTTACCCGAGCTTGACGGCGTCGGCATCGCAGACGTCAAACACGCTGACCACCACGCAGACGATGGCCAACGTGACGTCGCTGAGCCAGGCCTTGACCCGCAGTCTGACCTCCACGTCCAGCGAGAGCGACAACGAGTTCCTGGAGAGTTGCCGTACCAACCCTCTCCTGGCCGAACTCGAGGACGATGAGGAACTGCCCGAGCCAGACGATGACGACGACGACGAGAATGAGGACGAGAACGAGGACGATGAGGACTACGATGATGTCATGGTCAGTGCTGTACGTCGCCCTCGTGGCCGTTGCCGCCCGCCAAACACAGACGTGCATCATCAACACTTACTCTAGTTTTAATTCAGTGTTCCTTTGATTAAGCTAATGTAGAATGTTTTATGTATCATATATCGAGAAGCAGTATCAAAATCATCTACATCTAGTCCAGAAATCCAGACGACTATCGCTCCATATGCATTACGCTATATCGACGTCTAGACGCCATTGTTCATAAATATTGGAGCTTTTTTTCCCCTCATAGGTAAAGCACTAGTGCGAGTGGGTTGTGCCTGGTTTGATTATCTCTTCATAATTGGATTATATGCAGTGGTAACAGCTTGTTCAATTGTTCAATGGCAATAACTTGTACAATAAGTTTCATTGTGCCAATCGTTAATCTAACCACAGAGTTTATGTTCAAATAAAATTAGCATGGTTTGTGCACAGTTTTGTGAGAGAACCTTCGTCTCCATGTAGCGGATAGCAGAAGCATTATGGAGACAAGCTACTTAGCCATTTCTCATTAAAAAACATCTTTGAATAAAAATATGTTGAACTGAGTATTATCTGGTATACTGACCAGCAAAAGTAACTGCATGTTCCACAGGAGGAGGACGAGCTGGACACACGTGATCGACGCACGTGGGACGACGAGTGCGTCCTGAAGCGCCAGTTCTCCGCTCTGATTCCTGCATTCGATCCCCGCCCTGGGCGCACCAATGTCAACCAAACCCAGGACTTCGAGATCCCATCACCAGGTGAGTGATTCTCGGCCCACTGTAACCAAATCACCAAAATACTGTAGACCATCTTTGATATCACACATATATAGATATTTCTCTAAGCTTTATTATTTTGTTGACAGTATTTTAATGATGAATTATTTATTTTTTAGGATCGGATGAAAACGGAAACAGTGAGCAGAGAGAGATGGTAGCACAACCAAGGCTGATGCTGTCGATACGAGCTCCTTGCCTTCCTGGGGTCAGTTACAGTCTCCGTATTTATACTCTATAAAATAAGTTAAGGGTCGACAGAACAAAGCTGTTGACCACATTTTTTAACTTGCCTTGAAGAATCTGATGCCATTCTTCTTCCAATGTGTCTGACGAAGAGTATCTGGACCATGTAGACAATTTCAAATACTTCATTATTAATATGATATAAATCTATTCTATTTTTCTGAAAAGGCAAGTGGCCCTTAATTAATTTTGATGAGCATATTTAGTGAGGTCGCTCGTATTATGAATTTAAAATTCAGTCATTTAAATTATGAACGCATTATTAATTATCGAAAGGGTACGAGTCTCCTCACATGGCAATTATCCACAGCCTGGGCTTGTTTTCTTACCATGCATGGTCGCACGTCAGTGATTTGATGACCTGCTGCTGTTCCAGATGAGCGACGAGGAGTATGCGCTGGCCGACCAGACCGCCTGTATCTTCCAGTACGTGCAGCACCTGCTGACTCTCGGCACCCACGCCGGCCGCAGCGAACGTCTCCGCCGCATCTGGGAGCCCACGTACACGTGCGTACAAACTTACTTACGACTTTAAAGTCCATTATCACTCACTTACGACTTACTGCTGGGCCAACAGCTGGCTCCATTCCAGAGGTATCGATTCATTGAATTAGTCCTTTAGTGATTTGTGTCGCTACAGGAATCTTTCACCCACATGCCTGTGCTTTAGTGATTTGTGCCTTCGAAGTAAGATGAGAATTGAGTCATTGTAGGACAGACGACTTGTCCTACCTGTTTGAACAGAATCGATCTTTCCACCTCAGTTATTAGTTTTCAGACAATTACATTAATATTTCCAGTCAACTTTTGACGTTGCTTAGTTGCAGTAGTAGTCTGCATGTGTTTTTTCATGAAGTCTATGAATCATGGTCTGGCACCCATTGCTCAAACAGTTGTAACTACAATAGATTGTAAGTCAGAGTTTAAGGACCCGCTACAAGTGCCAGTTCATGTGCATAATGCACGTTCTTCTCTACAATGAAGAATATTGTTAGGTTAATTATTGTAGCAATAAGAGTAGTTTGTAGAATCAAACTTTCATTTGTAGCGGTTCCCTAACATTTTACTTAGAATTAGTTGTAGCTACATATTTGATGAGCAACAGGGCCTTGCTTTGTACAGACTGATTAATACTAGCCACACAAAGACATTATTGCCAGCTACCTCTCACTCACCTTGACAGTTCGCCTACATAACCACAGGCTTGATAATCTGTGTTTTATTCCAGGATTATTTACAAGGAAGTGCGAGAAGATGAAGAGAAGGATTGTGACTCCAAGGGTAGCAAGGTAAGTCATATCACCAACATATCACTGACACATCACCAACATATCACTGACATATCACCAGCATGTCACCAACATATCACTGACATACCACCGACATCACCAACATATCACTGACATATCACCAGCATGTCACCAACATATCACTGACATACCACCAACATATCACTGACATATCACCAGCATGTCACCAACATATCACTGACATACCACCGACATCACAAACATATCACCAGCATGTCACCAACATATCACTGACATACCACCGACATCACCAGCATATCACCGACATACCACCAACATATCACTGACATATCACTGACATATCACCAGCATGTCACCAACATATCACTGACATACCACCGACATCACAAACATATCACTGACATATCACCAACTTCACCAACATATCACTGACATATCACCAACATATCACCAATGTATCACTGACATATCACCAACATATCACTGACATATCACCAACATATCACTGACATATCACTGACATATCACCAGCATGTCACCAACATATCACTGACATATCACCAACTTCACCAACATATCACTGACATATCACCAACATATCACTGACATATCACTGACATATCACCAACATATCACCAACATATCACTGACATAGCACCAACATATCATAAAATTTACTTGACCACTCATAGAAAAATCATCAAATTCGTTGAAGCGCTCATTAGGTAATAATCAAATTCGTTCGATTAAAGTCATTAAAGGAAGTCATCAATTATCACCTGTATTATCACCTGTCCAGTCCAAGTCAGTATTCTGTGGCTGTTCTTCCAGAGCTCCTCGCTCACTCACTCGCCGGACTGCGTGGGACTGCGACAGTCCCTGCTGGACTGGGACCTCCCCCGTGGTGGTGACGTGACCGGCTGCACCGTGGACAACGTCCTCAACCTCCTCCAGAGACTGTTTGCCATCAGTATGGAGCAGGCCACACCCAGCAAGAGGAACGGTGAGGTCACACACCCAGCACTGACCATTGACCCTCGACCTTCACCCTGACCCTTGACCCGTACCAGTACCATGGAGTTACGACTCTGGTAGTGCTACAATTGTTCTGTGGAACGGGACGCTGACCAAGGACTCATAAATATCCCTTGTCCTGATAACTGACCCAATGCTAACACTTATCACAAACCCATTGCTAATCCTAACCCTGTGTCGGGAATACATACTGGATCAGTCTTGTAATTGACTGGGTGTTTGTTTGCCATCGAGTGGAGTGAGTTGTTACAGGGATATTAATTATAGATATCGATACTGCCAGTAGACCATTTCCTGCCATCATTTACCAACCTCAATTATGACAACCAATAATTTTTAATATTTTCAAATACATTTTTATGACATCATCACTTTCTTCTCCACCTTACAGACAACAGTGAAGTCCAGTTAAACATTCCGGCGGACGAGTTCCTCAGTAAGAAGCTTACCAACAAGGTTGTGCAACAAATTCAGGTACGAGGATTGTCTCATTCTTTGGAAAGCTTGTCGTTAACTGTTATGTGAATTTTGACAGTTTTATGAGGGGTTGCAAAATCCGCAGAAATCCACTGATTTATTTGTCCAGGGGTCAATGTATTTACCCAGGATGTGGCTTGAGACCTGCAGACAGAGCCTGTTGTTCTCTCAACTCACAATTGTCTGTTGACATGTACGACTTTGTGGTAGTGACGGCAGTTATAACTGTGGCAGTATCATTGGTAATAACTGTGTGTGGACGTGACGTCGGTAATAACTCACTGGGTATTTCAGGATCCTCTGGTGCTAGCCAGCCACGCGCTGCCCGAGTGGTGCGAACATCTGACGCGGTGGTGCCCCATGCTATTCCCAGTGGAGACCAGGCAGCTATACTTCACCTGTACAGCGTTCGGAACATCCAGGTACGTAGCCCGTCGCACCTCTCCACTAACTAGCAGTAGGCAGAGCATCGTGCCAAAACGTGTTAAGATGGTACGGCAACAACTGTTCTACTTGAAGTCTGTAATTATTGTGTCGGAGTGGATATACACGTGAAAAAATCTTGAAAGCGGCTCTAAACCTAAACTCAAATAAAAAAATTGACGCACACTGTACTAGGAACCTGTTCAATGTAACACTTCCACCATTCCAGGGCCATCGTGTGGCTCCAGAACAAGCGTGACGCCAGCATGGAGAGGAACCGCGGACCACTGCCCCGCCGCGATGACGGCCACGAGTTCAGGGTGGGGCGGCTGAAGCACGAGCGGATCAAGGTACCGCGCGGCGCCCAGCTACTGGACTGGGCTATGCAGGTGATGAGGTACCACGGCAAGAGGAAGTCTGTGTTGGAGGTAAGGACAGGCTGCGTGCCAGACTCGCTGACCTTGACATTGGTGACCTTGACCTGTGACTTGAGCTGCGTTCAGACTGCACTTCTTTCTCTACATTATGATAGCTAACTATTACATTTTATAATATCTATAATGGTCATGATTGTGTGAGCCAGTGTCTATCTAGAAAGTGACTATTAACCGCATTACAAAAATAAATAAATTTATAAATAAAAGTATTGGCTATTATTCAGAAAATATCATTGTAGTGACATCTGCATGAAAGAAGACAATATTGGGACAGGTTTCACTACTACAGTATTGTTCAGAATTGGTGGATGCTGACTGCTTATCTTACAGGACATATTTGTCTCATAACAAGGTTTGACCATAGCTATTGATAGTATTTGCAGCTCTATAAGTTTATTGGTCTTCTTGAGCAAGGTTTTCATTTGGTGATTGTCTCCCCTACCCACAGATAGAGTTTGAGGGAGAGGAGGGGACAGGTCTGGGCCCCACGCTGGAGTTCTACGCCCTGGTGGCCGCCGAGCTGCAGAGGAAGTCGCTGGGGCTGTGGCTGTGTGACGATGACATCATGGACGCGTCCGAGCGAGAGGTCAGTGTCGGTCTCAAACCTCTCGTACCTATTACCAGACCATACCCACTCTCATAATGATCTCTTATGCATGGCGATAGGGCATTTATGAGAGCGCTATGGTCTCGTAGTGGATATGAGCACTTTGCGAAAGGATACCCTAGCCATATATCTGAGGTTGAATGTTATTGTCCTTGCCAGTCCATTTAGTCAGAATTCAGCTTAACTACATATCCACATGTATTGCGTAAGCAAGAATACTATTTTGATTCACTCCAGATCGACATCGGCCACGGCATCCGTCCCCCAGGCTACTACGTGCAGCGCGTGGGCGGCCTCTTTCCCGCGGCGCTTCCCCAGGACAGCGCAGACATGGACCGCGTGGAGAAGGTCTTCTACTTCCTGGGCAACCTCCTGGCCAAGTGCCTTCAGGACAACCGCCTGATCGACCTTCCGCTGTCCTCGCCCTTCCTCAAGCTCATGTGTATGGGGGAGGTCGGCCACAACCTGGCACAGCAGTATCCGGACCTCAGCCAGCGCGGCTACTGTAACAACATGCAGGAGTCGTGGCACAGCGAGAGCAGTGACATGATCACCAGCATCGAGGAGATGGAGAAGGAGAGGAAGCTGGAGCAGCCCAGGTCGCGAGGTCAGAGTCTGGCCGCCGCGCCCTGGTACGCCGGGATCTTGACGGAGGAGGACTTTGAGGTGGTGAACCCTCACCGGGCGTCCTTCCTGCGACAGCTACGGGACCTGTCGGCCAAGAAGCAGAGGATCCTGAAGGACAAGAGTCTGTCGGAGGACCAGAAGAATATCCTGCTGGAGGAGCTGGCTCTGCCCAACCCTGCCGACCCGGCCAGGGCGGTGAGACTAGAGGACCTGGGGTAGGTCGCCTTAGTGAGTGAACGAGTGAGTGAGTTAGTGAGGCCAGGCGGTGAGACTCGAGGACCTGGGGTAGGTCACCTGAGTGAATGAGTAAGTCACATAGTGACTGATTTATGTCACTGGGAAAATTGAGATGGCCAGGAACCTGGGATAAAAATGTAATTGACTTTTTGGATTAAATATATTTGTTTGCTTTGTGTCACTGCGGCAATGTTTCTCCCATATGCAATGATGAACAACTGTGATATTGACTGTATCATTACATACTGTAGCAGAGAGATACTGATGTAACCTTGTTATTTCAGCATAACGTTCCAGTTTAACCCATCATCCAAAGTGTACAGTTTTGTCAGTTACGATCTCAAACACAACGGAGAAAATGAGGTGAGTGATACGCCCAACAACCCAACTGTTCATAAACAATACAAATAGGTCCTTGGAAAACATTATACTATATTCCAAATTTTACATTTTTTGTTCCTTTTATCTGTGCCCATTACGAGTATAACCAGGTCATCATGTTTTACTCAGTATTTCTCAAAGTCCCAGCGTATTGTTTCACAAAGCTCTCATATCCACTACCAGACCATAAGCATTCTTATAGCGATCTCTTATTCGTGGCAATAAGGCACTTACGAGCGCTATGGTCTCTCTAGTGTTACGAGAGCTTTGAGAAACAATGCCCTGTCCCACAGACAGATTGCTGTAGGTAGTAAGTCTCCCACAGACAGATTGCTGTAGGTAGTAAGTCTCCCACAGACAGAACCCACATTGTTTCATGAAATAGTCGTACTGATAGTCAGGGGCCTATGTCAAGCTGTACGTCACATCCTGCTACAGTAGAAACATGCCCTGATTTAGGCCAGGCCTACAGTACGACCCTGTTAGATCTGTCTCTCAGTCTCTGCTTACCTCCACAGGACGTAGGGCTGTACAACCTAGAGGAGTACATCGAGCTGGTCACAGACTTCTGTCTCAGCAACGGCATCCGTAGACAGATGGAGGCCTTCAGAGGTAGGTCCTCACGGTTAGGACGTGTCCTGCAACGGCAGGTGATAGCACAGTGGTAGGACATCGGTCAAGAGCCTAAGGTCCTGAACTTGAACCACAAGAGCCCATCATGACTGTTTGAGGAAGATCATGCTAGGATATTCTGTCTGTTGCTACAGTACAGTTATTGTTCTTGGTTCAGGATATTGATAGGATGTGATATCTGTACTGTGGCAATGCAGATATGTCATCTTTGGTCTGTCAGTATTAGCCGTTGCTAACTGCAACATTTGACACTATGTATGTTTTGGAATTCCTCCTGATCTAACTGACAAGCCATGATGTAAGTGAAATTAATTTTTTTTAAATTAACAAGATAAAAAGAAACCAGCCAGTACTCGCAGATTGTTTGCAACACATGATGATAATAATAATAATAATAAAAATATTAATAGTATTTATTTCCCACCAAATTTCATATGTTAAGCATAGGCTAATTGCGACACTAGTGCTCATGTGATAGCTGAAACGGGCTAAAACTACTTTGGAATCGCCTGGCGCTATCTAGTGTCAAAGTCGCAGCTGTTCAGGGTGAAGGTCACGTGTGTGTGTTGTGTTGTAGCTGGGTTCAACCTGGTGTTCCCGATGGAGAAGCTGCACTCGTTCAGCCCGAGTGAGCTGGGCAGTCTGCTGTGTGGCGACCAGGCGCCGGCGTGGTCCAGGGACGACATCATGACGTACACCGAGCCCAAGCTGGGATACACGCGGGAAAGGTGAGCACTGGGCGTTACATGGGGCTAGCTGGAACCTGGGGCGTGGGGTGTTACTCCGGGATGGGAGCGTGGGACTCTATCCAGACGTGGGATGTTATGCGGGAAGTGTGGGATGTTACGTGGGGAGTGTGGGGTGTTATGCGGGGAGCGTAGGATGTAATGTGGGGGAGCGTAGGATGTAATGTGGGGTGCGGGGAATGTTATGTGGGGAGTGTGGGATGTTATGCGGGGAGAATGGGATGTAATGTGGAGAGTGGGGGATGTTATGTTGGGAGTGTGGGGTGTAATGTGGGGAGCGTGGGATGTAATGTGGGTATGGGGGATGTTATGCGGGGAGTGTGGGATGTAATGTGGGGAGCGTACGATGTAATGTGGGGAATGTTATGTGGGGAATGTGGGGTGTTATGCGGGTAGCGTGGGAGGTAATGTGGGGAGTGTGGGATCTCATGTGGGGAGTGTGGGGTGTTATGCGGGGAGCAGGGGATGTTATGTGGGGAGTGTGGGATGTTATGTGGGGAGTGTGTGGTCTTATGTGGGTCGGTGACCACACAGGGAGCACATTTGTTTATTATTCGGTGATGAATCCTAGAGGTATTGGGAGCTTGTAATAATCGCATGACGAGATCTCTTAGACTATCACTGTATTTCAGCCCTGGCTTCCTGAGGTTTGTCAACGTATTGCTGGGATTGACAGCAGACGAGCGGAAGGCGTTCCTCCAGTTCACCACCGGCTGCTCATCTCTACCACCAGGGGGCCTCGCTAACCTTCACCCACGCCTCACCGTCGTTCGGAAAGTGGACGGAAATGACAGCAGCTTTCCGTCGGTGAACACGTGCGTGCATTACCTGAAACTGCCGGAATACTCCTCCGAGAAGATCCTTCGTGAGAGACTGTTGGCTGCCACCAAGGAAAAGGGATTCCACTTGAATTAAGCCGGGCGCAGGATGTGAACTAAGACGGGCGCGGGACGTGTACAGGTTAGGAGAGGAATCAGGACAACCAACAATCGATGGCCGAATTTAGATATGTATTATCACGGAAACCATGCCGTCTAGTAATGACAAGGGTATATTTGAGTTCCTTTTAACACCAATATTGAAACGAACAGATGTTGATGGAATGTGGAAGGTTGTTGTCAGCGTGATGAGCAGATGTTCCATCAGCACCTGGGCTTGTGACGTCAGCACCGGTAATTGCATCAGCATTATTTGTTGTACGAGATGAAGAATAACCTTGGGAGAAATTGGACTAGAAGCAACCCTGGTCGTAATTAAATTTTCACGAATATATCCATAACACAAACCTGTAGGACGATACATCCTCAAGTATAGACTGATTATCAAGTGGATCTTGTGTGATGGATGGGAAAGGAACACCACTTCACTGCCTGTTTAGAGTTCCAAGAGGCCCTCCAAATTTCTACTGATAGCACGGATAAAACCATAATCAAGAGGGATGAAACCATTTTGAAGAAATCAGTTGAGAAATCAAGTCAGTTTGATGGCGACTATTCTGAGGGGTGTATGAGACCGAATGACTTCAGCTGGATATTTATTTTGTTCCCTCCTTCTCATTCCTGACTTATAAAGACTCCCATTTTGGCTGAAATGTTTGTGATTGAGGGTCGGCCAAATATTACCATAGTCGACGTCGTGTCACGTAGCTGTGTTTAGCACTCTGCTGTATCTGCTGTGATTGGGCTGGGAAGGGAAAATGGGACGACCGTTGAGAGAACATCTCAGGTGTCCCTCGGAGAGTGTACATAGTGTAAATTACCAGATTTCCGAGCAGGGACAAGACGAAAGATTGTATTATTTTCTTAGATAGAATAATTTGTGATGTACGGATGGAGGTACTCACGTTCTGATCCTTACCACGTGTGAATATAATTGCACTGTTTATTAATTTAATCATGTCCACAACATTTACAATGGTATTTGAAGTTTTCTATGTTTTTACCAGCTATTTATTGTTGTGATTTTCTTCCCGGCTAGCCGTTGCTATGGGGGATGAGGATGATGCATCTCATTAAAGAATCATGTTGTCCCGCACCGGTTATCTCAATTCTCATATTGTCATACACAAGTGCGATTCCTTCCTTTCTACTCGTATATCCAGTAAGGTATTGTATCATGGTAACCTCGCTGATACCCATGGTAACCTCACTGATACCCATGGTAACCTCGCTGGTACCCATGGTAACCTCGCTGGTACCCATGGTAATGTATGGGTGAATGATTCCTGCCACAATAAGTAACATATTGCTCACCTGTGGTAATTATGTTGATCTAAGTTTGTAGGACAGGTTTACTGCTGTTATTATTTATATATTAGCTACCGCTGTGGTTTCAAATTACTAATCCTTAGATTGCGTAACCTCCAAAGTGCTATTATAGATATATGCAGCTCGTACACATGGGCTACCATAGTTGTCCACAGGGCTTTATGGGTTAAATCTGGTAGAAAAGATGTACGATAATGGTCAATACGCATTTTCAATGCATGATATCTGAACAGAGACATCTTTTAGTTCAAAGTTATTCATGTGCCAAATTCTTCAATTGAGTTTTGAACTATAATGTTAAGATTACTATTACAATTAATGCTATATTTATTTTCAATTTGGGCTGTTGGATAAATTACTGACAGTAGAAGTGTATTTGGAATGTCGGAAAATCATATTCAGAATTTAACTACGAATGAATGATTTTCAGATTTTTAATTGAATGAGAATATGTTGTTCTTCAGGTAATTTATTGAATTTTTGTTCAAGACCTCATCCACCAATAATGACAACCAAATTTACCAGGTATTAAACACGTCGCCTATGGGTGAAATATTCCTGCTGCAACACACAGCAATAATTCAATCGATCAATATTTAACATAATGTACATATTTAGAAATATCTTTAAGGAAATATTTAAGCTAGGGATGTTTTAATGACTTTTTACAGCTGTTTTTATGACATGTCTGACCCATATTCTCATTCAGAGAACTCTGACTAATCAGAAGTCATAGGGATCGTTTGTGTTGTCATTTCATCAATGCAACTGTCTGTGGCCAAAAACAGGCTGCAGCTGTTTACAATCTGTTGCGATAAATTTTAATTGTAGGATATTACACAATGTTTCATTGAAATAAGTTATATTTATCATTGACGTTCTATCCGATTGGAAGACATAAATATGGTATTATAACACCTTAGTGTTTCAATTTGGGATAAGAATATATGTACTAAAAACACAGCTTTTGATCTTCACTGGAAGAGGATTGGGAAATTTATCAATGCTAAAAATAATTTGGATGTTGATAGGATGGCATTCCCCAGCAAATTTGTGTTACAGAAAAACCCTTGGTATGCGTGAAGTTGTCGTTGTGTAATACCATATTTATTGCCTCAGATGTAGACGTACTACAAGCTGTGGTGTCATTCCTATTAGCAAAATATTGCAGTGAAAATGGATAGTTTGGTACATTGTGCTATGCACATATAGGAGTATTACAGTGGACTGATGCATTGGGGGCAATAGTGTTGAATGTTAATCAGTTCATGTTTGATGTTTAGATGTTCAAGGAATTTCAAAGTTTACTTAAGTTAATATTCATTCACGATCATGATATTGATGTTATTTATAAGCACTCTGTACTTTTGAGAGAGAGAGTGAGAGAGTGAGAGAAGGATGTATTGAGAGAGATGGAAGGAAGTAGTTCACCTAGATGAGTGAGGTGCATTGTCCGTTAACAGTTCACCAACAAACAGTAATATTTATCAAGCATTGTCCTATATATTGGACATGATTAGAATATAGTTACATATTTCTATTGAATAGTGGGATGCATTTATGGGCTGATCTGAAGCTATACAACAATGGTTGTAAGTTAGATGGTGAACTTCCCACCAGAGACCGATGAAAAAGTTGTACAAATTAAGGATCTACAATAATCTGGTCTATTCTGCTCAGAAAAAGTTAAGCACCACTATATTTTAGTTCCTGATTGCTATTGCTTATGCAGGACTAATAAGTTATTTGTTTACATATTTGTGATAATGTGTGGTTGGCTATGATGGTAAGTATCATTAACTACTCGCACAATCATGCAACATTTTCTTCTCCATTTCATCTAAGCACCAATTTATTCGTAATTGTTTTCCCCCCATTCGTACATCTTTCTATAACCCGTATGTGGCTCGCGACACGTGACGGATGTTCCGTGCTATGTCGCGGATGTTCCGCACATGTGCCACAGAGCACTGACAGTTATTTATGCGAGACACACACCCCCACCCCCACCCCACCCCCAACTGGCACTCTAGCAGTGTACAGATAAATCTAGGCTGGAGATGTCCGGACTGTAGCTCGGAGACCGGCTGTGTGTATAGATTGTATGTTGGAGTAACTGTGTACCGTGTGAGAGACCGAGAAAATGTGATGTCTGCTTGGGCATTAAAGGATTCTAAGATGAATTTAAATCCCAACACTGTGTTTTGTTTTCTTTGCATTTTTTCCTGTGTTGTCAACTCGTGCTACTTGAATATTTCAGTGTCGTGGACAGAACCCTAAACTGGTCGTCCCTAATGGAATCCTTGATTGATACGCTCATAATGGTCAGCTGATAATGGATTGGTCATCTCATTGTTTTCCCCGTTTGGGATTAAGAAGAATTTTGGATTTCATCACAAACTGGCCTTGAGATGGTGAAACATTTTTAGTACAAACTCTTGCTCAACTCCAGGTTTTTTTTCACATATCCCCACATAAATATTGAACTTAAGCAATAAATCATACTAAGCAATAAATCGTACTCAAAATATTTTGTTATCTCAGGACTTGAGTACAGACAATACATACAGTGATACTAATAATAAGATTTGAAATTGATACAAACATCTCTGAGTAGGTTTGGTTGCTCCACCACGGCAAGGGGCATAACTCTACAAATCTGGATCAAAGCCTCGCTGGGTGTGTTCAACTGAGAATGATCTGACGCCGAGATTACAGAAAAACATTAGTACAAACTCATGCTCACTCGAGGTTTTGTTAAGTCCCAATATTAAATGTGAGTGACCATAAAATCATGTTCGAAAGGTTTTGTAATTTCTTGACTACTGGTTTGTTGACCTTAGTGAGATCACGGATCAGATTGGAGGAGTGCTGACAGTGAATGTTGTGCCAGTATGGAACACTACAGGCTTATTCATGAATGATAATGAACATAAAACTAGATTCATGAAAAATAATCTATATTTCCAATGGACAAAAACCACGGCTGTATTTTAACCTGAGATTTCTCCAACATTCACTATTATTGAACACAGAACTGAAGTCCACGGGGAAATGAATTCTGGGATATCCTTGTCACCCTCCAATCACAATTCCACTGCGAAGTAAAGCGATACACCTATCAATCACCCTCCAAAAAAAACATTGTAATCATGTAAGGCATGTAAAGCACTTGTTCATTCATTCCAAGTTAACATCAAACTCACAACTACTACATTTGTAAAATGCAATAAATCAACATTTATTTCATAAATGGATCGACACATACATGTAATAATGTACACAAGAAAATAAATAATACGTATTATAATACACCAACGGAAGCTCTGATATTTTATCCATATTTCCATGTAGCAATACGGTAATAATGTATGGTGGCAATATAAACGTACATATATGTCGGCAGATGCATATTAAAATATGATACCATGTGGCATTGGTTATGATGGTTGACCTCTGGTTATTGTGGTTGACCTCTGTAAGAGGACATTTTGCTCCACCCATAATAGTCCGGGCAATTTAAGTTGAAAAATGGGGTAACCCAAAACAAATTGCAATAGTTTGTAAACCTGTTTTATTTGATTCCTTAGGCATCTGGGAGT
>JAUTBQ010023677.1:0-18817 GCA_032361185.1 Lepetodrilus ovalis
GATTTGCCGCTTACGAGATACCGGCAAGCAACCGGCTATGATATAGTTTATATTCCAAATATTGGGCAAATCGAGAGCGATTTTCAGGTCAACAGGGTCAAAGGCTTGCCGGATCAGGCCAGCCGGTAGCAAAACAAACAGCCCTTTTGTCTAAGTGACATCAGAAATGTGTTTATGGATCGCATTGGGAAAGGGAAGTAACTCGATGGGTATCCAATTGTCAACTTACTTTCTTTGTAAGGCAGGTCTTGATTACAGCCGACCAGTAGGCTGGTTGCCAATGAGATGCCTTAGATATATTTACAGTAATATCCGTCTAAGAATGACAGGGAGTACTATTATTATTCTGAATAGTTCGAGCTGTGGGAGAGGGTGATCCTACCCTGTCCTTCATATTGTATCCTACTGGAGTGCCATGGGATATTAGTGGATGTTGAGAACTTCATGAGAGGGTGCTCAGGTCTTTCCTAATCTTCCTGGGTCCCATTGCACAGAATGATCATAGCTCTACGCGATGTAACTCCTATACATGAACATCGAGATGCATCTCTCGTAATGCTACAATCATTTCGTGGAACAGTTTCCAGAGCAAGTGCAGTGTCCCCTCGATATCGCGCTGAAGTCGGGGTCCATGACATACCCCCCGCATTATAGTACATTACAGGGAAATAACGAAAATGAAAATGTGATCCACGTCTGACCCTGTGTTATATCCGAATCCGCGGTGCATGTTACTGTGTTATATCGAGGGGGCACTGTATTGCTATCACGTGACTAGGACATTTATTTGGTGCCCGTGATGTTGTGTGTAATGTAGTGTATAAGGACACACAGTGTTACGTAGAGTAAAGGGTGTGCTGTCTCGGCGTAGGTTACATCGTGTTCAGCGGACTGAGGAGGGTCAGTGGAGTCCAGGGTCTGCGAGTGATCGTCCAGTCTGACCGGTGTCCAGCCTTCCTTGAGACACGAGTGGAGGCCTTCCTACAGGGCATGGACGTGAGTTCAGCTGATCCTTTACCAGAGCATGACACTCCCTTCCTGTGGCCTTCAATCACAATTACCTTGTCAGAGATGAATGAAATTAATCAAAGTGTGTTTACGAGACATAATCAAACATATTCATGATCAAAATTGAGAATGTAATGTTTGTGACACTATTATGGTATCTTGAAGATTACAAAATATACATGTATATTATTTCACTCCGCACTAAGTGTTGCTGTAAGCCTATGAGCACTAGCTGGTGCTGATAAATAATGCAACATTACATAATTAGCCTCCGAATGGCAACTTCTGCAAATATTGAAACCAGTTTCCTGGGCCGGATTCGAATTCTGCACCTTCGGCTCCTGTTCAACAACTTACCATTGTGCTACCACTTGCTCTGTAGTACTAATAGCGAATTTGTGTGCGTAGGAATACATCCAGAAGATGAGTGAGGAGGACTTTGACAAACATGTCAGTGCTCTGTCTGCAAAGCGCCTTGAGAAACCCAAGAAGCTGTCAGTACAGAACGGAAAGTTCTGGGGCGAGATTGTGTCGGAACAGTACCACTTTGATCGAGGTGAGCAATGCATGTACACCTCCGTCATGAGAACTAGCATGGTTTTAGTCTGAGTGCGTGGAAGATGTAGTCAGGTTGCACAATTACTCGATTGGAGTGTAGTTTAGGACAGTTGGAAAATATTGGTGTTTAATATTTGTTGACAGCAGAATAATGGTTTTACCTTGATTGGAAATATTGCTGAACATTGCTAGAAATTGTAGACAATAAATAAAATATCTTCTGACTTCTTGCTCCCTATGCCTCTTCCTCAACATTACCACATCACTACACCACCATACCACCATACCACACGCACCACCATCACCTTGGATGGATACCCATTCTCAACATTGATAATCATTTTCAGATAACCAAGAAGTGAAATATTTGAAGACTCTAACAAAGGATGACTTGTATAATTTCTTTACGGTGAGTATATTCGATCAGTAACAGCAGTATGCAATAATTGATGAATTAGCATCAAACATAACTAATTATTTAATTTTACTCATTAAGTGAGAAATTCAGTAGGAAATGGAACCTATTATTGTATTTCGACCTACTGTTCTCTATCAGATGTATATTTATTAACTACTATTCACTATCAGATGTATATTTATTAACTACTATTCACTATCAGATGTATATTTATTGACTACTATTTTCTATCAGACGTATATTTATTGACTACCATTCACTAACAGATGTATATTTATTGACTACTATTCACAATCAATTTATTGACTACTATTCACTATCAGACATGTATTTATTGACTACCATTCACTATCAGATGTATATTTATTGACTACTATTCACCATCAGACGTATATTTATTGACTAGTATTCACCATCAATTTATTGACTACTATTCACTATCAGACGTACATTGCTCCCGGTGCACCAAGACGACACAAGCTGAGTGTCCACATCATCCCAACCACTGGACAGAACACAGAGACCACCACAAATACCACCACAGAGACCACCAAAGATAACACCACAGAGAACACAGACACGGATAACACCACTCCAGCCTCCACAGATGACCAACAAAAGGTGGTCGTGACATTGGTGAGAAGCATCCTTAAAATACTCCAACAAACTTAAGTTGATAAGAATTGATAAAATATTCCAGCAAATATTATGAATATTCATTCACACTGGGACGGAAAGCACCAATTAATTCTATAAATATTCCTGCTAATGTGCTTAGAAGCTTGCATAATATATTTCAGCGAACCTGGTGAAAAGAATCCATAAATATCTAAAATTAAATATTGAGAAGCGCCCATAAAATATTTCAACAAATATGAATTTGAAGTGTCCATAAAGTACTATATGAGACCATAATCACTCTTGTGGCAATCTCTTAAACATGGTGCTCGTGCATTTATGAAGCTATGGTCTCATAGTGGATATGAGATCTTTGAGAAACGATACCCAGCTTTATAGAATAAATATTGATGAAAGTACATGTATAAGAACTAGAAATAGCAATATAGAGAGGCATGTCTTTTACTGTTTTACTGTTGACTGTATTTCAGCCGGATGTTGTGACTAATGTGAGTGTCTTCAAGAGGAGCCTGCCACTGTATCCATTGGCCCAGCCTCATGTAGACTTGTCCAAGGCCCGGTCAAAACTCTGATGTCTACACATGGCATAGGACAAGTGTTTTCATTATCTGGCCAATCACACACACACGTCCACATAGTTTCCTCCAATGTGAATTCTGTATGGTGGGTCTAGCTCATACTGACAATAATCCTTCCTAATGTACATGTATGTATTTAAGTGAATTTCCTATCAGGCCAACTATCTGGGATTGGTAGGAAATACCCACCTGTGCTAGCATTATATGTGTGCCTAGCTTCACAAATGGATTGTAGCTCTTCAATGAGTGTAAGTCTGTGGAATAATAGACAATTATTGCATATCTCTGTAGAATAATATTGCTTGCAATGATCATGGAACTAATATTGGTTTGTGAAACAGATATTTTCTCAGTTATCAGTGAAAGACAATTTCTAAATAGTTTAATACTAATTTATATCCGTACTCGGGACAACATAATCACAGCAAGCTAATAATTATTGATTTTTAGCGCTAACTATTTGTTCTTGTCTGGTAATGCTTGGCAACATGACATCCAACCAACTCACTGTGAGAGAACTGTTGGCAGCTCCGTTTTATCTCATTATATACTACCAGACTCTTTGTGTTTTGTGTGGGTGTATGTGTGTATTGTGTGCTCCTCCAGATAACAGTCTTGGTCTTCTTGCATGTCATTGTAACTACTAGTATGTGTCATGTATGCCATTTCTTATGTGTTGTAGAATGATGATACTTAATGCCTGGACATAATACGGTGATCAGTATTTAATAGAATAACAAGTAATGATGGATGCTGAACCGGATGCTGATGTACATTCCTGTTCGCTGAGCTTCATATTGGTCCATGCTCAACAGCAGGGTTGTACACAGAATACTGTTTCTGGCCTGGAGATGAAGAAACATTTTGAGTATGATTTCATGCTCATGCTCAAGCTCATATCGTATATGGGATTGTTTTTAACAAAACTTAGTTGAGCATGAAATTGTACTAAGACACAGTTTCATAATCTCAGGGCCTAGTATCCTAGTATATAATAACCCAACAATCAAAATGTGCATGGTTGTGCTATACACGTGTTTCAGGTCCATAGTTTACTTTATGCCCTGGCCGCTGTGTGAATGTGTGATCTGTGATGTGATGCCTCTGAGTGTGGTTCACAAAATACAGTTACTGTTAGGATCTTGCAGAACTATTCAGCTTGTACATGAGAGATTGGTTTGATAATAAAAGGCATGTCATCTGTGTACAGTCTGTGGAAGGTTTTGTATATTATGTGAAATACTAGTATATTATTGTTTTGTCAATGTCACTTAACACTCTCCCTGCTTGATTAGGCACAGACACTGTTCTTTATGGCATCTCCGGTTGCCTGCAGCAGGGAGAGGGTTAAAAGTAGATGGTGTATTGCATAATGGACTTTGGGTAACATCTTGCATCTCCATCTGAATTACTAGTATTAAGATGTTATCCCAGCCACATTATATACAGTGCCTTCAGGAGACTGTAGAAGTTTAGCAGTTTCTTGTGGTGTATCTATACATAGCACAAGATATGTCTGATGCGCATATGAGACAAATCTGTCAACGTAACATAGATGTCTACATGGGTATAGGTTTTATGTGTTGTAAGCCTTGTATGATCCCTAACAGACACTGAGATATGTGCAGTGCATCAAATCAGGAAATGGACCTAGTACTATATATATTTAATACCTTCACTGTTTAATCACACATTATTACACAAACTACATATATTAAGCCCATCTATAATTGATATTTTGCCCATGGAATAAAAAATCGGGAGGTATATTCTCGAAACATTCTTAGGATTGTAATACGATTTTAAAGGTTCATATAATAGGATTACGAATATTTTTAGGCCAAGAAGATCATGAGAACGTTTTGAGAGTAGGCCCCTAGATGTTTTATTTTCTTTTTAGGTCCATGGGCTTAATTCGTTAATAAATTTATTGATGAGAATACTGGCATTTGCATTATTTGTTTTTACTTATTTCTGTAAATATTCACTTATTAGTTTCAATAGACAGTGCCCAGACATCATCCTGTTGTGGTAACACACATCCTGTTAACATAACACACACATCCTGTTAACATAACACACATCCTGTTAACACCAACCTGCTATCCCTTATAGTATGTAAAATACTATATTATTACATGTAGTAGTTCGTATTATGAAAACGGCTGGTCGACTACTTTACATTTAAGTACCAGATATGTTGTAAGATTATTTACGTTCGAGTTGGAATATATTTACATTTAAAAATGCATACTATCGCAGATTTCAATGAGCGGATGGCACTATGTTTGAGTAATACAAACTACATTCATTTGTGATACTTGTCAACTATTTTATGACTCCAAAATACATTTGGTCAATCCACATTGGGGAGAAATCGATCTAGCAGTTAGATGTTCCAAAGGCAAGATAATTGGAGTAACGTATTTTTTATTCATATGAAATGTTTGATAGCTATCCAGTTGTGGGAATAAGTACATCAGCAAACAGCAACATTTGAGTGGACAACTCAAACGTAGGTGGTCTTAGAAAGGTAGAAAATCCTTTGTCTATTATATTGGTCAACCATAGATCTGCTCTAGTATGTTTTTAATATATATTTTAAAAAAAGGGGGTGGGGAAGCTTTTCAAAATTAGGCTCTGAGCTGATAGCCCAGGAGTTAGTGTATAAAGTCGATGATTATTTAACATATTGTTCATTAAATGAAATTTTCAGATGTGTGCATGCGTGTGTGGTCATCAAAGTGGTGTTTTACATCTCATTGTGAAGTCTTTGTCACTGATATTTGACTGCTGGCAATTTTAACCATATCATATTCTGAAGTATTTACATTTTGATTAATCAAATAAATTCTTACAAGACAAATCCTGTTACAGAAACTACTTTTTTTGGTACCATCTGGAGGTAATGTTTAAAAATAGAAGAGGTAACCTGCATGAAGTGATCAAAACTAATGGTCAAAACTAATGGTCAAAACTAATGGTCAAAACTAATGGTCTAATGGTCAAAACTAATGGTCAAAACTAATGGTCAAAACTAATGGTCAAAACTCGCAGCGCATTGTCATGCTGACAGGTATTCAAAAGAAGAGAAACTGAAATAGGAATGCGAACGGTTTCTATTGAAAAATCAACAAATTAAATATGTTAAATTAAAAGGAAAAACAAACACCGATGGCCTTCAATACTTGATAACACTGACAACCAATAGGTAAATATAGTAAAGTATGGAAAACAAAACTT
Source organism: Lepetodrilus ovalis (assembly GCA_032361185.1). Classification (NCBI taxonomy): domain Eukaryota; kingdom Metazoa; phylum Mollusca; class Gastropoda; order Lepetellida; family Lepetodrilidae; genus Lepetodrilus; species Lepetodrilus ovalis. The sequence continues at coordinate 6,445 of JAUTBQ010023677.1, forward strand.
AACGCGTAGACGTCAATAGATATAAATAAGTAGACTAATACACGCCCTGGAATTGTTATTTGCCTATATAACAGAACTACCAGCTTGTTGGATAATAGGATAATAACAATAATATGCGCATTTATACAAATTATGAATGTTATTGACACAAAACATTTTACAAACATTTTACAAATGTCTCCAAGCCCCAAGATTACGAAACTTTCTAAGTACAATTTCATGCTCAAGCTCTGATTTTATATGAGGATTTGTGAACAAAACTTTGAGTTGAGCATGAAATCTTGCTCAGAAACATTTCGTGATCTCTCGGGACAGGAAAACTGAATTGTTTTTGGCACTGTATCACTAACATTGGTTGTAGTATTGGTGTAGTATTATATCAACAGTACTGCCAGCATATGTTATATAATTAGCATTGCTATTCACAGTGTGCGTTATTGGTCGAGATTGACATATTTTTGACATTGACATATTTTTGACACTGTGGCCTTTGCTTTTGCTAACATGACGCCACCAATACCTTGTACACTTCAGATACAAAACTCAATACTTATGTAGACGAGCAAATCATTCCAAGGCGTGCATAGCATTTATTAATGATAATTATTAAAGACATATAACAATGCAATGAACGTGTAAAGATAATATACAAAACTTAGCAACCATTCAATACACAAAAATATGTGCACGATCTAGTTGGTAAGCATAACATGCTTTCAAAAGAAAAAGAAAAAAACAATTTTAGTATTCATGATTAGGTATAAAAGTTGACGTCTAAGCACTGTTAACTTAACTCTGCATTTAAAAATAAAAAGGCAATACAGCTTTTAACCTCGGCTGCATTCTGTGTGACAGTGTGTATACTGGGAGCTGGAACAATCCAAGAGGTATAACTGGCCCTGTTGTGTTGGGTATTCACGGAAACAGGGTATTCACGGAAACAGGAGCGTACTCTGATCGTTGTTCTATGTCCTTCAGTTGAGTTGGTTGAGTTGAGTTGGTCCACCAGCTCCTGTTGTGTCCACTAGACCGCGCTCTTCAATCTGGGAACGAGAACGTGAAACCTCAGAGAATAGCCTATAATTATTACATATGGGTACGATGTTCATAAGGCTAGATAATTAGAGTTACGTTCCTCTTATTCATATACAATATTTTGAAAGCTATCGAGTGTTGTGGAATACGTATCAGTAAATAACAACTTACGGGTGAACAAAAGTAGAAATCCGTTTGTTCATCATATATAGGTCACTCATCTGTAGTATGCATTAAAATGTCCATTGATTTTTGGATACGTCCACTAGCTATTAACATATTTGGTATGTTTGAATAACAGTACATGCACAAATACTTCACTATCCATTACCTGCAACGGTTTGGATAGGAAGATTTAGGAAAGGGTTACCTGCCCCTGCCGTAAGCCTACCCCGGTGAGGCACCAGTCTAGATTCGTCAGGGTCATTCTCTCGGAGGTGAACGGAGACTGGGGCATCGTGTCCTGGGTGAGATTCATCTTGGCTGAGCTCCCGTGACGTCCGTGGCCGATAGAGCTGTCTGTTGCGACGACGGGGGTTTCTGGCTGGCTGGGGATTAGCAAAACATTCCTGAACCCATTGGGAACTCCATATTCTAGCTGCTGCGTATGGAATGACGTTGACTAAAACCACGCTTGCATTGCAGTCAACTTGTACTTCAAACTCAATGTAAAAGTAAATCTATAATGTACTTACTGACAGTGGATACATCGAAGGTATAATCTTACATACATATAGTTCAGGAAGCTATGGAGTCCACACAGAACATAGCCTTCCTGTACCTATCATGCAGCGACAACCTTACATACACTGTAAAAGATTACCGTTGAAAAAATATGCATTACTGTTATATTCACATGCATTTTACCATTTATGGCCAACGGTGGTGTACCGTTGATTAATTTCACTAGCACGCATGTTGTTTTAACGGTAATGTCTGCATTCTTAAAAAATACCGTTGAAGAAATATGTATTGCCGTTAAATTCACGTGCATTTTACCATGTATAGCCAACGGCGTTTTACCGTTTGTTAATTTCACTTGCGCGTATGTTGTTTTAACGGTGATGTCCGCTTATTACACGGTAAGTGGGATGATTATCCGGGTACGTTATCATGACTGCCCGCCATTTTATAAAGAAGAGAATCACAAATTGGGGTGCGGTTACACTGCAAATCATCGGGTATTAGACTATCGGCACTAATACACATTGAATACATATGATATTGATGTATTTCGACATTTTGTACGTGTATATTTGTATGTTGTGTTCAGGAATCGTAACTGACCTACGTTTCAAGTGTAATTCGAGCATGGCCCATCCGTGTACGTGCTGCGCATTTGCAACCGATTCCGTATTGACGTACGTTTCTCATTACAAATGTCACGTGAATGTCCCGAATATATCTTATCCTTGCTGCTTTGACTCGTGTAGACAGTCTTTCTCAAAATACACGGCTTTCAAATCGCATATTTCTAGGACACATCAGAGTGAGGGGGGCGAGGGTTCAACAGCACATGGACAAAATGAAAATGGATGCACTGAGCTAGATGTTAGATTGAGATGTTCAAAGGCAGAATGTGAAACTGTTTTCTATAGTTTACAGAGCTTAGTTGCACATTTGAAAAGGCATATTGTGAACCTTGATATTATTGATTGCCCCTTTGACAAATGTCATTCACAATTCAGCAAAAAATCTACATTTTCATCACACTTGTGTAGAAAACACACAAACTTAACAATTAATAACTTGGCAAACAAATTTGTGATAAGTTCAGAACATATCCAGACACATTTGTCACAAACTCAGCCACAAACATCAAATTCACAATCTGAGGAGGAAATGGATGAATCTTCATTTCCCATGCACAATGAACTTGACAGTGAGTTGTTTGAGGACCATTTTGAACTGAATGAAGAAACTGATTTTGAATACTTGAAATGCCTTGCAACATTTTATTTGAAACTGAAAGGTAAATATCTACTGCCTGAATCGGTAGTTCAGAATATTATCACTGAATTTGAAGAGATGCATGAGATCAGTCGCACCATTCTTTTACAAAAGTTAGATGTAAAGATGAAATTCATGAATGTTCCCGAAGAAACAATGGAAATGATTAAACAGGAAATGATAAAATCAGATCTTTTTGCATCTTGTAATTTAGGGCTGCTTCAAACATCACAGAAAAGAAAAACTTTCTTTAAGAAACATTTTGTTTATGTTGAACCCAGAGAAATATTTCTTGGGTTTGATGAAAACAATATCCATAGGTCATACCACTATGTCCCAATAAGCGAGTCGATATCTATTCTCTATAAACAATTCAGACCTCACTTCAATTTCACCATGTGCCAGCTGGCAGACACAGTATTCTCATGGATATCCATGATGGTAGGTCTTTAAAAAACAATGAATTGTTTTCTAGAGAAGAAAGGAGTTTCCAGATTATTCTCTATCAGGACGCGTTTGAGGTGGTAAACCCACTTGGGTCTGCAAAGAAAAAGCACAAGTTAATTGGTGTATATTTCACACTTGCAAATTTTGAATCTTTCCAAAGGTCGAACATTGATCACATGCAGTTAGTGATGTTGTGTAGAGAAACCGATCTGAAACGTTTTGGTAGAGATAAGATATTTGGTAAATTAGTTGAGGATTTGAAACACATTGAACATGTTGGCATTTGTGTTGATGCTGAAAGTAATGATTGCATCAAGGGATCACTGGCTTGTATTCTTGGAGATAACCTAGGTTCGCATATGATAGGTGGGTTTGTGGAGAGTTTCTCTGCCACATACTTTTGTAGATATTGTCTTACTACTCGAGAAAATATGCAAGCAGGGGATTTGGGTGTCAAGTGTGCAAGGTCAAAAGAAAATTATGACGAATGTGTTGCATATGTCTCTGACAATCCACAAATTTCCATTCATCTTGGCGTGAAGTCAAATTCAATCTTTAACTCTTTGGAATATTTTCATGTAATGAATCCAGGGTTACCACCTTGTCTAGGGCATGACCTGTTTGAGGGTGTTGTATCATATGATTTTCCTCTCATGATAAATTATTTGGTAACGGAGAACTGGTTTACACATATCACTTGCACCTCAGAAACTATCAGGACATGCAGTTCAAAACTGCGTTTTTCTCCGATTGTTTTCTCTGTTGATCATGATGATTATTAAATACCAGTATGTGAATACTGATGATCTGGTGTGGAAAATGTATTTGAATCTCAAGCTGATTGTTGAAATAATTTGTTCTCCATGTATCACTACTGCCCAGATAGCTTATCTCAGTGTCCTGATTGAAGAGTATTTGCATGATAGGAAAAAGCTTTTCCCAACTGTGCCACTCAGACCAAAACATCATTTTCTGAGTCATTATCCAAGTCTTTTGCTATCATTTGGACCATTGATACATTTATGGACCATGAGATTTGAGAGCAAGCATTCATACTTCAAACAATGCACAAGAAAGCTTCAATACTATAAGCATTTAGCTAAAACTCTAGCCCACAGGCATCAGATGTTACAAGCAGTTTATGCATGTGGATCACTGTTTAGTGACAAGTTAATCACAGAACAAACATTCCCATTTGACCCACTGTCATACAATCAAGCCACTCAAGATTGTATTAGAACGTTTATGTTTAGTGACACAACTTCAAATATTGCAATGAAAGTTAAGTACAAGGGCATCACTTATCCCAAAAGTATGGTGATTGGATTTTGGGGTGAGAAGATAGAATATTCAATTGGCAAGATAATGTTAATGATTGAAAGAAATAGTGAGCTTTATTTAGTTGTCTGTGTTATTCAATGTGTATCAGTGCCTTCGCTTGGTTTGTACCGTTATTCTGATAGTGATACTTGTGATTATCTTAATGCATGCACATGTATGTGTCTGAACACGTCAGAATTAATGACTGTGAATGCATTGACAGCATAGAGTGTTGATGGTGATAATTACATATCACTGAAGTATTGGTAGAACAATGTCATCACAATGCACGATGCTGATGGAGAGAATATCTGATGTGCTGCCATCTCTATCAAAAGAGAATTTAGAAAGACTTCTTAAAGGACTTGAAGAGCTGGGGGTGGAAGTGATTTAGGATTTTGCTTTGCTGCAGGAAATCGATTTTCTGACTGTTTTGAAGCCTATACAGGCTAGAAAACTTGTACAGAGGTGTGAACTGTCAGGTAAGTTGTTAATATAATCACCTGCTTGAAGGCATAATATCACAGATGGTTGACCGATATAGTGGTCTAGCATGGTTTTACCTGAAACTAAATGCATTTGTTTTGACCGTACACAAGTACTTTATACAACCACTTACTTATTCCATATGTCTCACTAGTTATCAATGTTTTATTTGTAATAATTCTAATATTTACTAATTATCTACGACTCGCACATAATGGTGCCAATGGTCGTGAAAGATTACTTTGACCGTGTTTAATGAGTAGATTAGAGTTATCTCCCCGGAAATCGGATGAAATGTGAGAGTACGTATTTTATACGGATAATACGTTCAGGAAGTGTAAACTGCAATGGAATTTTACCTATCCTACAGCTGTAAAAAATATATTTGGAGATACAATAGCGATTATGGGTATGCTAAGAGCAAATATATACTTTGCATTTCTAACTCCAATTCGGTCTAAAACGACAACCTAATCTGTCTGTGATAGTATGCCTTTAAAGACAAACGTTCATATTGATATTGGCGGGATGTAGCGCAGTGGACCAGTGGTAGAACGTTGGACTGCAGAGCCAAATGTTCCAGGTTCAAATCCTGCCCTAGGGGGCCCGGCATCAATGTTTGCGAAAGTTACCTTTCCGACGCGATACTGATATCATCACTAGCGTAGGAATACATACAGATCAGGGTATCCTTTCACAAAGCTCTCTTATCTACTAAGAGACTGGTAGCTATCGGCAAAGCGAACGCTAAAAGCATATTTTTAGAAACAATATTCAACTCCATTAGATGATAAAAATAATTGTCTTGTTGTAGATGTGAACACTGTGCTGTCTAACCCAAGTATTTCAGGGAGTCAGCGTTGTGGTAGTGGATCATCGGTTTCTGACTCAACCTCTCCAAGTCCTAGTCCCATTATATTCGTAAACAACCAAGATGCTAGTTGGGCTCACAAGTTTGAGATTCCTTGTGATGAAATACCGGAAATTCACCAAAGGAGTTTGCAAACTAAAAATAGGCTTGAGCCAGATACTAGAAGAAAGCTTGTGCCGGTGTTGGTAGATGCTGTGAGAAAGGTGACAACATATGCTTACAAAAACAGTTTGAAACAATTGCTAAGAAAATGATCACATTTTATCCAAAGTCACTAGCAGATAACATCGATGGAATGGTAGTCTGGTCTTGCTATGATTCTCTGGTGCAGCAGTTCATGGCAAGAAATGAAAATCTGAACTGTGTGAAATCTACAAGGAAACGCAAGTCTCAGTCAGTGGACGGTGAAGACAAAGAAGCTATTCCATTTCAAAAGCAGAGAGATTCATATGCGTGCATAAACTGGTCCACGGGTGGAAAATAATGATCTCGAAACTCTGGAAAGTATTCGAGATGAACTGAAGGATTTGCACAATGAAGACCCCAGGTCTTGGAAATTGGACGTTATAACAAATAAACTTCGTGAAACATATTGCCTACAGAGGAAGACGATTAGCAATGGCACTACCATTGTTGACATTCTTGAAGAGTGGCCATTTCTATACGAGATTTGGAATACTAAGCCATTTCAAGATTCATGTTGGTATTGATGCTGAGAAAGCTATCGGTGATGGCTATGAGGAAAAGGGAGTCCGATTACATCGATATTTCAAGTCTGAGCTGCAGGGAGTCGACCCTCTTCTGAGTGCAGCACGAGAAGCAGCCGAGCGGGAGATCATCTTGGCATGGATTCCAACCAGCTTACTTTGCATTATGAAGTGCCGGGGAAAAAATGAAAGTTGTTTGTTTCTTCTTGTTGATGTAAGTGCTGCATTTGTCTCCTTTGTTAATATTCAAGTAAGCAGTTACATTTCTGACGCGATATTGGTAGTTATCACCCTTGGTCTGTCAGTACCAGCCGGTGCTCGCAATTTTACTGCAACATTCAGCGATACGGATGTTGCGGTTTTCCTCCTGCACTAAACTGAAAAGTCGTGATGTTAGTGAAGTATTCTAGAAAGCGACTATAAACCCCATTACAAAAAAATAATAAAAGATTTCTTTTTTAAAAAACATAAAATCAAGTAAGTGCACATTTCAAGTGCATTTTTAGTGTGAAATATTAAATCCTGATTATTGTAATTAGTTACAAGCAAACATTAGCTAGTTAAATAATGTTAACTTGCAAAACTATGAATGGCAAAGGCAAAACATTTCTTTTCTAATTGTTCATTTGCACGTGCAGTTTACTATTTTTCTAGTGTAAATTTCGAGCCCTAGGATGTTATGAAATTACTTGTATCATATGTATGTGATGTATTCAGTACTCCATTTTTTGGTAGGCTACATCAACAATTCCTGAAGTCGAGGCAGCAAATACTGAAAATTACCCACGAGTTGTGATTTATCTTGTTTTATTTCTCAGCAGCTTCTGCATGATCAGTCAACAGAGACGAGCCTTTCTGAGGTAGTAATGGTAATACATGAATGGGCAGTCTCCACTTGAGTAATCAAATTATCACCCTTGGTTCGTCAGTACCAGCCCGTGATCGATGTTACGAGGGCTCTCAAGCTGGGTACATCATTCCATATGCATTTCATGATGAGTTGACAACTTATATAGTATACTGTATAAAATAATACAAGTTGGCCCAAATTTACTTTTCCAAACACTTCCTTTATAGTCTTGGACTTGCAAATACTAATATCCATGTATATCCCTGTAAATTAATTTATTGTAAAGAGTGTCATCCATCCTTTTGTCTGCAAACATTTTATGAATCTTTCGCATGCATTAGATTTTCAAGGCATCATACTTACTGTTGAAGACCCCTTGTCCTAAATTTTACTTGTCCTATCTGAAATATCGCTTGTCCCAATAAAACTTACTATTTCAATGAATTATTTATTTACATCAGGCATGATCTAATATTCTATATTGCATATTATTTTTAAAGTAGATGTATTTATATTTGATTGTGTTTTTGTGCGTGTTTTTATAGTATGTACGTCACTTGCTGATGTTCTGTAGCTAAAACTTCCTCGTTTATGATTTTGCTATCTACATGGGCACCCTTTAGCCCTAGATAGCAAAATAGTAAACGGGGAATTTCTTTTACTGAAAGGTAATGGATAGATTTCCAATGCTAAAGCAGAGCAACTGTATTGAGTTCTCATAATCAGCTATGCTAGGAAATATTACTTTTATCTGGCTTAAACATTTGAAGATAATTGAAGTGCTATTGACATACTATAATCTGTTGCAGGTGTTTTCTGAAGATCAACCCAGATAAGGGATGTAAGGCAGATAGGAAGAGGAAAACTTCTCAGGTCAACCCCAAGGTTTTGAAGATGAGCAATGGACTAGCAGAATACGAATGGACGCCTTCAAACTTTTTAAACTTCCCTTGACAATATTTGTTTTCAAGACCCATTTTCATAGTCATGGTTTGTTTTCCAAAATCAAGTATGACAGCAATTCTTGCATTTTTGAGGCAAAACCTGCCTGTGCTTTTTGCTTTTATGATATCAAGGTTAACAATGTTCTTTGCTTGTCCGATGATAAGCCTGACAGTATAAGTAAGTGTTGCTAGATACTTCAAGGACAAATCTGACTGAATGTTGTTTATTTTCCCAAGGATACGAGTGGATGCCTTCAAACATATTCTATTTGGTTCCAAGGATGGAACTTTCAGAACAATTAAATGTCTAATTAGCACTAATTAACATACTTCTTAAATGGTCATTCCCACAAAATATTTGTTCTTAAGTAGTGGATTTGGGCTCAGTGAGGTGTCCTTTACCAAACAAACGAAGGTAATTGGCATGGAACTTTCAAAAACAATAAATTGCATTTGGGGAGTAGTTTGACCATCCCCCCTAAACTCATCCCACAATAGATTCACATAAGAATTGGGTGGATAGTTAGGGTCCCTCTACCCATCAAACATCTCAAACCTTTTGGAACTCTCACAGCAATTAAATGTCACTTGCCTCCCAGACTATGGCGAACGTCATATGGCTAAAGCCGGGTTATTTTAAATACAAGCTGTGATTACGGTGCCTACATTAACAAGGAGAACACTAAATACAGAACATTTATTTACATTTGAAGAATACAAAATTGAGAAAGAAGAGAGTAAGAATTACAGTCATACCCCGTTATAACGGTCTCCTTTTGATCAAAATATGTTGGGTGTTTTTTACGAAAACTACATAAATGACACTTTGGGAAAGAAATAGGATAATAACCTCGCTTCCATTTCGTATCAGATGTATTCCCTCGTGCAATAATTTTGGTTTTGAGCCAAGGATCTCTAAAAACCAAAAATATTGCACGAGGGCATACATCTGATACGAAATGGAAGCAAGGTTAGTATCCTATAATTAGTTAATGCTTTCTCTGTCATTAATTTTGTGAACAGCTGGTGAAAGTCACATCATAATAATATTAATCCATTTAAATTCAACTGCACAAACACTTTTATAATTGCATACCATTTGGGATGATATTAACAAAACACAATATAATATAATATGCCTACACTAATGTATTCTCGTGTATTGTTTAATCTGTCAGTACATAGCAGGTTATTCTATGTACGTATGTTTAATTATCGGCTATTAACTACAACTAACACAATAAAAGAAATGTAAACATGCATTGCTATATATATAGACGTAGCAGTTAAAATAATTTCACAATAATCACTATACAAAGTTGTGGGAATTATTTCCATAATATATACATGTAGTCAAACATCATCGTCAAAAGTAACGTCATCAGCATATTCATTCATGCATTCATTGTTCATCACATTGTAGCAACATCATCATGTCATACTAATATTTACAAGGAGAGACACAAATCGAGATATATGTACAAGAATAATAATTATTATTTAATGTTTTCTCTGTCATTTGTGAAAGTCACATCATAATAATATTAATCCATTTAAGGTCACTATAGCCGCTGTACATAAGATATTCTAGGTCACGATTTGGCTAGTGTTTAAATTAAACTGAACAAACACTTGCATCGCATACCATGTTGGCATGATATTAAGAAAAACACAATATAATATTATATGATAAATATATGTTTATACATGCTTAAACATGTATGGGATCGGAAATGAAGGTGATGGCAATGGTCATGCACTGAAGATATAATTGCATACATGTGTAAGCAAGAGTCTACCGGTTCGGCAATTCTTAGGGTACCTCTGAACGTCTGATAGATCATATACCAAGGGGAAGTAACTCAAGCATTCTCTTTCCTCAGCAATAAATTAATTTACTTGTAGAGCAACTCGACGATCACTGTTGTAACTACGTCGAAAGCTTGCACCACGTCACTGGGTGAACATACAAATCCTATACTGTTCTTAATTGAAAGACATGATTGGGTATTCCCAATATTACTTCCTCTATTTGGCATTGTTATGGGCTCTTCGCGTCACCCAGTGAGTCTTATCGTCCTTCAGAATCTTCCTCCCGAGCCTGTGAGCACCGTCACCGAACCTATACACGGTCATCCCTATCACTTGAATCACGAAGGAGAAACCGTACAGAAGCCCGTTGAGGATTCCGTAGCCGCTGAGGTTTTTGGAGTCCTCGTCATCAACGGAGGAAGCAATGAAGGCTCCCAGCCCGATTATCCACAGGATGTTGACTATGAGAATTGCCACCAGCGTCCTGAGCCTCAACGCCTTCAGGCCGTCAGCCATGACCTCCTTCTCCAGCCCAAGGTTGACGTCCTTGCCGATGACGTTCTCCACGAGGTGCGTCCAGAACTGGTGCTCCTCGCCTCGCATTGGCTTCAGCTGCTCCACAGATAACTCCGCGTCGTCGAGGTCAATATCGTCTGGAATGGGGTTAGGATTGATATGACACAATTACACGATATTTAGACAATAGAACATGTACATTATTAATGAATGTTCTGCTATTAATTAACATATATTGAGTGATCCATTTACTTTTTAATGCGTGAAAATAATCTGTGTGTGTGTGTGAGAGAGAGAGAGAGAGAGAGAGAGAGAGAGATAGAGAGATTATGAAGGCAATTAGATCTAATCACACACGCATGCATGCACGCACGCACATTGAGAAATAGACAGCAGATATGACTCTAAATCTGCGTGTGAAAATGGTACGTCGTCCACACATTTTTATGTTAACAATTATTCCCCAGAAGATGATGCTTGCTTTTTTACCTTCACAACTAGACTTCTTATCTTTGTTTTTCTTCTTCTTTCGTCGAAATCTTATCTTTGGAAAGCACAACAGTTTGGGTAACTTTGCCTTTTGCTAAAATTGAAATATAAATATTGAAAAGTACAAGTAAACACAGTACGCCAATAGTCCGAGAGCCAGGTGGGCCAAACTGAAGTTTACCCTACACGGCCCGGTCCGTCAAGTTTCTTACCATTTTGTGATGCATATATGGCTGCTGTTTACGAATCCAAAAATTAATTACTTTCAGGATAAAAAAAAAATCCAATATGGCCTCTACCTGGATCAATGATCAGTCATAGTTAACATTTTAAAAAAGGCTACAATCATGAACAATACCACTATTAAAGAGTATTTGTGGTCGGTGAGTCCGATTATGACCTTTGTTGAATGATTTAAGGTCAAGGTCACCCTCAAGGTCACCTTAGAGGTAATTTTGAATCAGAAACCGTTCACAGTACAGTAATCATTATATTAATATTCGAAACCATTCTTTAACCCTGAGAGGCTGATGTCGTCCAAATACTATTAATATATGGGTAACTTTGCCTTTTGCTAAAATTGAAATATAAATATTGAAAAGTACAAGTAAGCACAAGTACGCCAATGTATATTAGTGAAAGAGCTATACTATGGAAAATGCACGATGCAGAAAATTCTGTAGTCCTACACCAAAAGAATAGATAATACCACACGGCTCAAAAGGACTTCATTAATACATATTAGTACCGGTATATAATATATCAGTATATACTGTCAGTATGCAAGTCATCTGTATACCTACACAATATCCAGAAATTGACATTATATACTGATGTATTAATATTCCAGTACTTCTATATGTATTAATGGGTATCAGGGCATGTCCCCCCTGGACAAGTCCCCCCTGGACAAGTCCCCCCGGACATGTCCCCCCAGGACAAGTCC
>JAUTBQ010023788.1:0-18791 GCA_032361185.1 Lepetodrilus ovalis
ACCTGCACTAATAATGAAGGCATGTTATATTGACAGGGTTGTGTCACAACATGTATGTAAAAAATTGTGCCAAAATATGCAAAATCCTTCCTGCTGGAGCGAAAATCCCTTAGGGGGTCGGTGATGCCACCCCCCGCTCTATGGGAATCCATGTGCATATCTGAGAACTCATTAAAATGATTCCAAATTATCATAATTATTCCACACATTGAATTTATCTCTGCTAAGTTGTGAATTTTGTATTAAAAGAAATGTGTTGATTATTGAGCTCATCATGCCTCTGAGAATTACTTGATGAAGAGTTTGTTTGGACCACATACATAATGATCGACTGAGGAAGAGCAAACCACGAATCCAATATTGGCAATTGATGTGTTACACGTGTACAGTAGTAACCTTGAAGGCAGTGTCTGGAAGTGATGCTGGCAGGCTGTTGTCTATGATAGACTATCAATAATGTACTTCACCAGCTACTTGCATCAAATGGTATTGATTTGCTACCAAATTAGCACACTGATTAAACAAAATGCCAAGTACACTTATGTCTGGCATGCGAGCTGTAGTGCCATGCATAGTTAGTGTGAGAAAGCAAGGCCATGCTTTCACTTCATTGTGAACATGATGTTCAGGTAGGTAATTAATATTCATGTAGTACGTAGTACATGCTGAATTCTATTAGTGGATGATATGCTAAAATGTATGCTCATAATGTTTAGTAGAAATTTCATGTTTTCTAAAGTTCTGTTATTTGAATCATTACATGGGCTATTAAGTTCTAAAGATAAGTTTCAATCTTGAAGTATAGATTAGATACATAATTATGTCCTGGATGCCTCTATTGTTTTAAATACAATATTTTTTAAAGTGTATTGAACAATTGTTACAATAGCTATTTTCCAGATGGGCATAGCAGTGTTTGAAATTACCGCCGGTCCGGAGGCCCCAGGCCAGTGAGTTTCACTTCAGGCCAGCAGTTTTGTAAACTTGAGGGTCCGTTGGGCCAGCAACATTTTAAGTGATACTGACATTCGGTTTGCCTTCTGGGCCAGTTGATTTTGAACAGGGCCAGTAGAAATTGAAAGTTACTGGCCCGGTTGTCCAATGGCTATAACTCTAAAGTTTCTAACACTGCTGGTTAATGATTCCAACACTGCCTCTAAGGCATAATTTTATTCATATACAATAAAGGTACAATAAAGTTATGCTCCCCAAACGAGAAAAAGGTATTATTTGTCTATAACATTTACCTATGGCAATGTTGTTACACAGGGCGTTAGAGTCTGATAGGAAAACGAAAAGCGTGAAGCAAATGAAATGAACGCATGTGGAAATAGATTTGCTCCAATTTTACATGTAAACCATTCAGCTGTAGTTGCTCTGTTTACGTTATGTTTGATACACATGGTAATTATGTCTGGATTTCATGGTTTGTAGTGGTTTCATTTTAGTGGGGGCTCAAAGTGTATTTTAGAGGGTGCTCATAGTTTCAGCGACTATTTTATGTGTTTCGGCATACATGTCTAAAGGTTTCAATATATCACGTGTCATAATCAAACCATAATACTAAAAATATATGTTTATTACACAAAATCTTCCAATTCTAGGGGGTGCTCAAGCCGGGTGAGCCCCAACTAAATCCACCCTTGTAAATACAGCACATGCTGTTGTTTGTATTGAAAGAGTTCAGCTGACATGTATTCTCACAACATGGCTGTCTTGCTGTCACCACATGACTCTCATATTCTCACTACATGACTGTTGTCAGGTGCCGATGGGGATATTCAACCGGGATCTGGTCTGGCAGGTGAACATCACAGGGAAGGCTGGACAGTTCCTGGACATTCTGGTGGAGAACCAGGCTAGGATCGGCTTTAACACCAACATGAACTTCAACCTGAAGGTAATGTTTACCTGCCACCAACCTCAGCAGTGTTAGAAATTCAGAAAATAATAAGAGAGTCCTTCTCCTTAAGCCCAATGTTAATGGACCCCCTTTAATTATAACACAGCTTAGTATGTTCTCATCCGCACAGAGGCTACTATAAGTGGCTACTCATAAATATTAGCAGTGTTTGTCGTATGAAAGATTGTCATTATTAAACTTAGTCTGCTAGACATTAAAGAAAATTATATAGGCTATTATATGAAATTTTCATGCATAACTTACTTATGCTTTTATTTGTCTATCCTATTGGACTTGGGACATACATTTTGTACATGTACTATTATTAACAATGCATGCAGGATATATGTTTAAGTGAAATCTTTTCAGGGTTTAATTTCAAATTTGACCATCAATGGGACCATTTTGATGAACTGGGAGATATATCCGATAACCCTGGAGAATGTGAACACATCAGTTTTACATCATAGAGAATACAGGTAGGTGAAATCTGAAAAAATGGTCCCTTTTTTGGTGTGTATAAAATAGTATAAAATATGCTGTAAATATTAAATAAACTGGCTATCGATATTCACTTCAATGCTATAATATTGTGGTTTTCTTTCAGGTCAGGACCAAAGCATTCTAAATCTGGTGACCTATTAACTCCATCAATTTACATGGGGAAAATACAGATGCCGGCCGACCCTAGTATGCCCCAGGATACTTTCCTGGACATGAGGCCCTGGCACAAGGTACGCAGTGTTTACTACTGGTGTTTACTACTGGTGTTTACTATTGGTGTTTACTACTGGTGTTTACTGCTGGTGTTTACTGCTGGTGTTTACTACTGTTTACTACTGTTTACTGCTGGTGTTTACTACTGGTGTTTACTACTTTACTACTGGTGTTTACTGCTGGTGTTTACTACTGGTGTTTACTGCTGGTGTTTACTACTGGTGTACACTGTACAGAACCAAGTCATCAGTGCCTCACTGTACTATACTACGGTAAAAAAATGATTGCATATTTTGGATAACATCTATATTTCATTAGTCCATGTTAATAATTCCATAACCATTACAATGTTTACCATTTAGTTTTGTCTTTTGTATTTCATAATGTAATCCAATAATAAACAATTCTACTTAGGGTCAAGCTCTGGTGAATGGCTTCAACCTGGGGCGTTACTGGCCAGACCTTGGTCCACAGGTGAGGCTGTACGTACCCAAACCTGTCCTGGTGGCGTCCCCTGCCAACAACATGCTGGTGATGTTGGAGCTGGAGCAGACTGGATGTGAATCTGGCGTTGCGTGTAATGTGACATTGACTGACAAACCATTTATCAACAAGGTACCAAAAGGATGGGAGAAGACAGTAACAAATATTGAACATGTTGAAAGGAACTTTCAATGGCGTAGACATCACTGAATAATTCTTTTTTATGAATTGATAAATATTACATTCCAGTTGTAAAAGTCTTTCAAATGACAATTGATTGTACTGTATGTTATATTATGTATTATTCAAATGTAATGTATTGTATTATTCAAAGTGTAATGCTTTTTAATCACATAACAGTTTGAAAGTGCAATAAACCCATGCTATAAATAGAAATATTCTCACTAGTGTAATAACACAATGGTGTATTCCCATTTGGTCGAATTCCCATATAGTGTCACCGAAAAACTGCACGTGCAATAACTGGTTTCCTTCTATATGCTGCAGCGTACGTAAGTGTACCATAGGCAAGTTCCTCGTATAATCGGAATAACTGAGCGTGAGAAAATTGAATTAACTGACCAATGAAAATCGTTCCAGGTGTTATGCACCATATGGGAAAATATGATATTTTTATGTCATGACTTATGCTTCACCGTATGGTAGATAAATATGATTATTTTTCGTGTATATGAATAATCCTAAACGTAAATCAATTTTAAGTGATGCCCCATATACTACTCGGGTACCGGTATGGCATTCTACACCTTGGAAATGCTATCAGTTAGATAGTATAGTCGTATACGTTAGACCTACCACATCACGTGTAAGACATGTGAACGTTATACTCTGGTACCTCTCTGCTACAGATTACACATATCACAGTTGGGTAGTACTAGTATATCACGTGAGGCGATGGATACTGTATAACGATACTATACTGCATTGTTTCGTACTCTAATCTATTACGGATAACGATTCTGCAGTAGGCATTGGCGGCGCTCCTACTCCTGCTGGAATCTCTTGAAAGCAGTAGCAGCTTCATATAGATAGAATTACACGGCCTTTTAAATCTTAGAAATGTCTGGCTTCCTGGGTGTATCACATGCCAGATCTCTATGTATATATATATATATATGATGATATGCAGACCTTGCACGACTGCGATAACAATGGGAACGAGGGTAGTACCACGTGGTCACGAACACAGTCATTACTGCACAGCTATTCTTGAACCTATCTACATGAACATAATTATATGTTATGTAGGCATGCCTTAATTAGACATGGTCCCGAGATTACGAAACTTTTTGAATATGATTTCATTCTCAAGCTCAAATTTTATGCGAGCATTTATGAACAAAACTTTGAGTTGAGCATGAAATCGTACTAAAAAAAGTTTCGTAATTTCGGGGACTGGTAAAAAAATGCACACAGTTGTGTAGCTCATGGTATTCTTTCACGAAGCTCTCTTATCCACTAAGAGATCATATGCTCTCTAATCTTTGCTAATAGCTATGGTTTCTTAGTAGATAAGAGCTTCGTGAAAGGATACCCAGATTAGCAACATGACAGTGATTTAGCACACTGGTAGTGACAACACATTGTAATACACAAAACAATAAAGAAATTGCACGCTTCGTGATTTTTGACCATGTAATATGTGCTTAAAACACAATGTTCAATAGGAATACATTACAATACTATTATACAACACAACACAATAAAGTTCAATAAACATTTTATTATTAAATAAACAGGATGCACCATAACCATTAATACATATATTGTAAAATATTCTATACAATGACCCAGAGTTTACATAAATACATTCATTGTTTTTATGATTTAAAAACATCATTATAAAAGATACTCTGTTTTAACCAAGAATTTCTTGTTCTTGGTCAATTAAAAATTGTAACAACCAGACATATTCTACACAACTGACCACACGAAACGTTTCCAAATATACAGAATGTATCCTGAACAAGTAAAGACTCACTATTAACACTACTTGAACTCTACAAACTGTCATTCAAACATCTAACTAAGTATTCAAACCCGCATGTAAAAGATTGCATTTGAACATTTTTCATAGCTACAAAATTCGTGCCAAAAATCGGGACGGTGAGAAATGGCTCCAAATCGTACAACACCTATTCTACTCTCGCACTACAGAAACGACGTACTTACAAGAGAAAGTGTGTAGCAGTTTGTGTTCACAATAAAGTCAATGTTCTATTATTACAACATCTTCTGGATGGGCAGGATCCGCTCTCTGGGCGCATCAAGGGCGTGTGGCGCAGGAGCCTCGACACTCAGAACTCCGTCCTTGGTCAACACGGAGGACAGCGCCAAGGGGTCAATCTTGACCGGAAGTACGTACTGCTTGCTGAATTCACGGTATATGGAACTGGTGGCGGTTTCTTCTAGATGTTTAGCACCGACCATCAGACGATTGTCCACAGTTTTTAACGTGATTTCTTCTGGTTTGAAATCGCTCATGTCAAATTTGAGCGAGAGTTTCTTGTTACCGTCCATGTCAGTAACAAAGGGTTTGTCGACTTTTAGCATATACTTATCCAGAGCTGATGAAGTGCTGCGGCTAGAGGTGTCCAGTGCGGTGCTGCCGAACCCAGATCCGAACCCTGCGTCTTTCAGGGCGGCGTCCATCTTGGCATCCATTGATGATCCGAACGTTGTGTTCATGGATGACCCGAAACTGGATTCGAACGAAGACATGGGGTCTACACCACCGCTAGAAGAAGAAGTAATTTTCGTAGATTTCGTCGTCGTGGTTGTAGTTTTCTTTGTCGTCTTGGAAGAGGAGGATGATCCAGTGTCGAAAGCAGAGTCAAAGTCCGACCCAAGCCCTGAGCCCAAACTTGGCATGAGACTGGACCCGAAGTCGCCCATATCCATAGGGGTCAATTTGAACATGTCTCTCTTAATTCTGTCCAATTCTGCGTCGAACGACTTCCAATCGTCATCCATATTCATAGAACTGAACAGAGATCGCTGTTTCTCGAAAAAATTCCATTGCTCTTTCTTCATGGGCACAAGCCGCTCTGAAGCCATATTGTCAGTAGTATATTCTATGAACGTAACCGGGAATGGTAAACGACGAGCAACTATACGTGGAACCACCGACTTGACGCTGCACACAGATAATGGAGAATAACCTTGATGGTGAAGCTGTCTGCTCTGGGTGTCTGTCTGTGAAATCCCGTCTGCCGAGGCTATGCTGCTTGGGAGGGTTTATTTATAGCAAGGGGTACATCTAGGAAGCAGTGAATTCCTGGAGGTTTAGTCAATGCCCGCGAAATCACCCCGTACGGTGGGAATTCCTTCTCTATGACGTATAAGCTTCCCTGAGTTATCACAACACCTCGTGGTTGCAGTACAAGCGCCATTGATACACATTAGCAATGTCTTACTGATCCACATCTTCTCCATTATATCATTGTCAGAGGAGCCCTAGACGTTGACATTGTCAACATGTTAACAATATTCTTGCTGTTAGTTCCACTCGACGCATATTACTTCCGACAAATATGATGATATATCTTGTCAACGGTGTTATAGGTTACACATATGTTTCTTACTTGTTTTGCTAGTAGCTTTGTTGTTTCTATGCTATATTTTCCCGTTATAGCGCCGTCCGAAACAAATTGCAACCGAAGATTCTAGACTGATTCGATCATCAATAAAGAAATACACGCATACAATGTCTATGACTAACATAATGTATTAATAGTCTCAATATCAAAGGCAAGGATTTCGTTCAGTGTGTGTTCCGTATATGTTGTTGTCTGCAAACTACATCGTATCTATAGTGTGCGTCTCATTATAAACTTCTTAACCTGCGAACTTCTTAGTGAGAAACGATCTCTTCACAAATTAACATGAGAAGAAAACCAGTGGAAAATTCTTAGTTTGCCTACTTACGAACTTCTTAGGACTTACGAACTCTTAGGACTTACGAACTTTTTAGGACTTGCGAACTTCTTAGGACTTACGAAGTTTCGAGAATACAGGCCCAGACTGTTATTTTAATTCGTGATATCATTATAACGCAGAGCTTTCTAATAAGTATATATACCTTTACGATATGCGAATTTGAAGTGTTTATTCCTATGGAAGTGCATTTTTCAATCCACACCTGGCAGTGGTAAGATGTTGGCAATGCAATGCTCTATTTAGAACAATTTGAGAATATTGTTGATGGCGTACAGTGGCTAGAAACATTTGATGAATACCAGTGGCGAAAAATAATATCCTGTTGGGACGAAACATAATAATATCCTGTTTAGTTACATATTGTACTTTACTACACTGCCGGTGAGATATCGTAACTGTTATCATATCACTTTTCCGGTAATATATCATATACGGTATGTGGTGGTATGTGGTGGTACTACCTTTACCGATTTTAGCTGGTGTGTCATGTAAACACATGATTTTATATCTATGTCAAGTGAATGTACTTGTAGCTAAGAACTAGTCCAGAATGACCAGTGATATTATTTATAAATATTCCCTATGAACATATTTCACTATGGCAAATATTAAGGATGAATATTATGCATGTATTACTAAATGTGTTTCATACACTAATCACTCATATATAGGTATCACCTCTGGATCGAACGATACATGATTGTTGGCTTTTCTATTTAATTTTTCCCCTTCCTCCCGACTTCAGATTTAGCTTGAAAGAAATCCGTTAACTAACTTATTAAAAGAAAAAGGCCTAAAATATCAAATCAGTTGATGCATCAAAGACAAGATAAGTAGTAATGATTGGTAACTTGAATTCATATAAAATGTAAACTTCGTGATAACTATCGCGTGTTTGGAAATTATATTTTTCACAACTGAAAAATCACGTCTGAAATTAAATTTTTCACTATTGAAAAATCACGTCTGTTATTTCCCCTGATAAAACATGGTATTTCACTGAATGTATGTAATAAATTGCCATACAAGTATCAGAGACTATACCTTTCTCGCAGTGATCTCTAGTACAGGGGTGATATGGTCTTCGAGAATCCATACCCTGGCCCAAGGACTAGACAATGTCAACATTTTGTTTTTACATCTTTTATTTCAGTCAGGCATTTCTCATAAAATGGTTATCATTATATACAGATAACACAAAATGCACTTGCACATTATGTACAGAATAACTCAGGCTAACCTTGTAGTGCTATCCATACATTATTACATGCCATGCATATAAGGCTGCAGCATTGAACAAGTAACACGTTCAATGCAGAATATCAAATGTAATTTTTCCAATGAATTCAATGCACAGCAAATTAATGCGACCACACACTGGTCGCATTATTCACATTAATATTCTGCTCGCATTAATTTCGTGATTTACAGTATTACTACTACATGTAAAAACGATTAAACAGCATTCAATAAAAAGTGTAATTCATGATGACAACTTACTAAGTTATACTTTATATTATTAAACTATTACACTGTTCACTTTATATCTTTATTTTACAGAGTAAATGGCATAAATATTGGTGATTATTTATTGGTAGTCATTCACAGGAAACATTCAACCATTTTGGTACTTTCAATGTCGAAACTGTTTTCATGAATCATCTGTCGTTGTTATTATTGAGGTATGCTTCTAGCCATTATAATGTAACTGTCTTAACTAAATATGAATGTACTATCAAACAGCAAGATATAACATAAATATTGGATATTGCTAACTGTATAATATGGTAGCATGTTACATATCAAAGTATCAATCAATCAATCAATCAATTATTAGATAATAATTATATAATATTAATTGATATTCCAAATCATTACTACCAAGTGTAATAAATGACAATAGATGTAAGAAAACATATGCAGTCATAATTCCCCTATTTAACGGTAAAATAATGTATAATATCTTATTTGCCTATACAAGTACTTAATGAAGCTGTACTATGGTAGTACCTACTACTATCAATATCTATTGTACGATTTGTTAACAATGTATGTACTTTTGATATTTTAAAAATAATTTGGCTGAAAATCACATTGAATGTGATGGAAGAAAATGATTGAACAGAAATGTGGTTGCATATACGAACAATAAAGGAAATCACTGACCAGTTGCTTACACCATAGTTATTTGATTTCCTGGTTTACAGAGTTTTCTGTGATCATTCTAGCTTGGGCTATCAAAAATGAAAATAAACATAATTTAATATTTTAGCCAGTTGGCCAGGTCAAATATAGAGATAAAAATAATTCTGAAGGATCTGCTGACAGAAAATAAATAGAATTGATCAATATTATTATCAACAATTCTTATAAACACCAGTACAGATATGAATATTCAATTATTTTCAAAGTACTGCTTGTCGATAACAGTAGTTGCTATTAATTAGACTTTCGTAATAGACATTTACCATAACAAATCAAATTGGCTTTGACATTGTATCAACCATTGTTGCTGGTCTTTGTTCAAGTTAAATGATGGGTTCTGCAACCTCTCCCTCCACAACTAACTATCGCAATTTTCTCAAGACTAGAAGATCCCTGTTGGCAGAATATACTAAAATTAGGTATTTTTATTTTCCAAAGTGGACAAAATCATGTCATGAGATCCATAAACCAGGGAGTCAAATAACATGGCCTTCGTTACAATAATGTAGCACTTTCAGCAGGCTTTAGTGGATGGATCTGGCACATAATACATATCCATTATTATTATTATTATTATTAGTAGTAGTAGTAGTAGTAGTAGTAGTAGGAGTACTGTAGTAGTAGAAGTAGAAGTAGTATTGCAACAGTAGAAGATTGTGGTGGGTGAGGTGGATTTGTTGGGAGTCCAGTCTGTTTGTTCAGTCAATATTACATACATGATACATGTTTTTATTGCCCCAGCGTGTTGTTTCAAGAAGTGATATATCGAAAACGATACGTAGTAGTAGGTAGATAATACTCCTAACAATGAATTGACGTCGTAGGTGCATTGTGTCATCACAGAGGATACGTCACAAATTTGTCTATCTTGGCATAGAATCTGATCTTTCGATCAAAAGCATATTAATGTTAGGCCTACTTATTACTTAAATTACAACTGGGGTAATAAATAGGATATTACACGATGTTCTATTTAATATCAACTTTATGTCCTTCGTGAAATAATTTTATTTGCACGCGCTGAAGCTCGTGCAATAAATTTATTTCACTCTGGATATTAAATAGAACATCGTATAATACCCTTTATATATGAACGTGATATGTTTGTCCATACTGAAGATGCTTCTACTGTTGTTATACAAACCCCCTCCCTACATTTTACTTGTTTTAGCTATTATGTATTTTATCAGTTTTATTAGTAGTAGTAGTAGTAGTAGTAGTGAAAATGATAACTGTTTCCAGAATTCAAGTAGACCAATTCTCTTATTTTTCTACAATATGCTCAGTCCTGTGGGTTATACACAGTTTGGTAGTCTCGGCGCATGATGGTTGCGGCCTCGCGTTAACGTGCAGGGGAAACTCACCATTTTGAGTAATGGATGAGACGACACGAAGCTGTAGTTGTAATCTCGGTGCTTCTGGTCATCAATGGACATCGTCTCTGGCCTAACTGCACTGATTACCTGTATAAACTCCGCGAGGATTAGAAGTAACGTCAGCTCTCAATTCACGACGTAATTGTTGAGTGGCACGGAGACGATGTGTTCCAGCGTTAACATCAGTCCACATCACTGAGAAGAACAGCATGCAGTTCAATGCACACGTCAATGGGCACACTCTCATCTTTACTTATCACTGGCTCTATGCGATTCATTACTCGATCAACCCTAGGGTGACACTCGAGTGATGGATTTTCCAATAGAACATCCGAGAGAGGTCAAGAAGGGTCAGGACTATCCTTATTTCAGGAGTAAGATTCTCGAGTAAGAGCTACCATCTACCATCTTTTATCGTATTTTGGTATGACGCTGCCGAGCTTCCACCGACCTCCAGCATTCCATGACAGACGTGGAGTCGTAAGATGAGTGACGACGGTGATTAGTAATTACCAGAACGTAGTACAAATATATCAAATCGGTAGCATGTAACAAATTATATTGTTAATTAAATGGTGATATTACAGGTATAACACTACATTTATCATCCTCGCACCCCCGAGGTACGTATTACGTTAGCACTACACGATACCCCTGGCTCACATCTAGGGGGACACCTGCGCAAAACGCCAACCAATGAGATAATTTTCCCGATGAAAACGTCGTAAAATCTATCCAATGAAACAGATGTTATCATTGTTCTATTTATAGCTCCTGTAGACTGTTTGCGCGAGTTTTCCCCTAGATGTGAGCCATGGGTGCCGTGGAGTGCTAACGTAATAATTACCTCTTTGGTGCGAGGATGGTTATTCCCATGCAAAGCTTGTCTTCCTAAATCTGTGATCCATTCAACCCATTTGTGAATAATGCACAATAAAATCATTCATTATGTTAGTCAGTGTCTCCTTATACACACACACACACACACACACACACACACACACACACACACACACACACACACACACCAACGTTTGGAAATGTCACGGATTTGTTCTCCTTGACAAACCATGCTACCTTGAAACGAAATATGGAGCCATGGTGTCTAGAAACTATACTGAATACAGTACAATAAACTAAAGGTCGGCTAATATTTCGTGGGGCAGCTTTCTACCATGACTTGAAGAATGTAGTGCCTTTTGTTGTTCAAAGACCACCTGGGCCTGCATATGGACATTCTTTGATTTCGATCCACATTGGAGATAATTCGCTATGATAGATACAAGTTCCAAAGGCCAGTTACATTCCATTTTGTTTTTCATATAAAATATTCAATTTTCTTTTTATAGCTATCAAGTGTTGGGGAAATAAGTAGATCTACATCCGCAAATAACAACAAAAAGTACAAATAACAACTTGTTTGTGACGAAATCAAATGAAATTAGTCTCAAATAGAAATCCGTTTCCCCCTTATAAGTCGACCATCTATGGCAGTATGTTTTTAAGCGCCTTACTTCGAAAATGTTTTGAGTATAATAACTATACCGTCTAGTAGTTAGCGTCTTGCTACAGCTCGTACTATTTGTGGTCATCCCGTTGGGAGTAGAAGATGTCTCGTATGTCAAATAATTCAATTGAAACATAATTCAACAAAATTAATTAATGACCAGTAGCATTTATTGGACATAAACATTTAGCTTTATATTATTTTAACAATGAGGAATTCCCGAACGTCTACAGGCTCAACAAACTTTTGAAAATCTTGCCGACGCATTGGAAGAAGAATGGCACCAGATTTCTCAAGCTAAGTTCCGAACTTTAGTAGAAATATATCGGCCCTTAATTCATTTTGTTGATTATGTTTATTGCAGTCCATCTTGAATTTACTGTACGTTAACCTACATTTAAAATTGCCACCAAACACCAAATTCGCAACGTAACCTCTACGAAATACAAGCTAAGTGTGCTATCATCTATAATAAATAGAGAACATTTATATCGTAGGCTAGGAAATCATTTACTGTATTAGGTTCTAAAAGTATTCAGAATTAGTCAGTGGGATTGTAATGCAAGGAATGTCTAAACGGACAACGTACGTGGGTTCTTAGTAAAGAAGCACAGAAATAGAGCTATGGTACCAACTAACACACATACAGACTACTTCCGCATATTACTAAATAAGGTCATAGGTGATGGGAGCAAGGCCATTGGGCGAGGGTCTTAGAAACAGGAATGACGGAGGTAAAGGGATATAAGGAGAGCGTGTAGGGTCGAGCGGGAGAGACTCTCTTGGAGCGGGGAATGAATCGGAAGATGTAACAGGAGATCTAGAGATATAATGTGGACTCTATGTTCAGTGTTTTAATGTGTAGTCCCCGACGTCATACAAATGTCACCAGTGTGTTCAATGTGTGTAAAGACTATATTCACCTTTAATAAATACCCTACCAACTAAAGAAATAATCCGTCTCTATCCATCCGGAGCCGTCATCCTCAAGTAACGTACCTCTACACAAGCCAAGCGAGAAGTGGGAGAAATGCTAATTACAACACGACAACGAGAACAACGAAGAAACGATTATTAATAATCCCCCGATACGCGGTGAGAGATTTGGGTACTTTCCTCGGGCAGATCGCTTTGGATGTCCAGTTAAATTAGAAAAGAACACTAGCCGGAGTGAGAAAGCTTTTACCGCCGTGACCCACTGCAGACAGGACCAACAAGCGCGTGGCATTTTTGAGAGACACACACCAACTAATCGCTACTAGAAGATAACAACAGATATGCCAGGAACCCCGGAGCCATACCGACTGAGGGACAGGAACCACAGGAGAACCGTTCCAACTGACCGTGACCAGACTTTGGCAAGAGCTACGTAATAAACATTCAGCCGATGTACAGGACACTATCGCAACCGTGGAAATATACTGCAGTAAACGATAGTAGAACAATCAGTGAGACAATTATTTCAAACAGACTAACAGTGTACAACTTCAATTCAGTCAACATGTATGTTTTGATAATAGACATCTTCTCTTCTGTTTGAACTCTACACTGCCACTCCTAGCATTCATTGTTTCAGTGATATAATGAATCCGAATTTCATCAGACGGACATACGATGCTCCCAACATATTATAGAAGTAATATTAAATATAAGACACCATCTTTTGGGTAATTCATCACCATACTTGGAAATGCCAGACCAAATTCTGTAACCACGGTGGATTGTCTAACCATATTCATAAATAATTATATTATCCAAAACACAGATTATTTAGTTAAACATAAACGAGATGTTAGATTAACCATGGCAATCTCAGAAGGCCATTCTATAGTTGGTCTAGCATACTAAAAATAGTGGAATTTAAACACCTTGCATACTCAATCAGCTCATCTGGTGACAGCATGGTGAACAGGAGCCATCTTGTATTTAGAGCTGGGAATGACCGAAACTTTTCATTGATCTTTCTGGCTCATTTGGGACTAGATGAATTACACTATGGCATTTTCCAAAAAGTTGGATAGTGGCAATTTTGGATTTAGAGGTCAGTGTAATTCTGAAACTGTAGAAGAACCATTCTAGTGTCTTTGTAATGCCAGAATTAGTGGGAACTGACACTTCATTCATATTTATAGCTTATCTGTTACTCACTATACATAAAACTGTTTGTCATTTTCTAAAATGTCGGATAGTAGCCATTTTTTAATTTAGAGGTCAGTCATCCTGAGTAGCTATTCTAGTGATTTGTAATGCCATAATTAGTGGGAAATAACACTTCATCTGTCATTCTAGTTCATATAGTTCATAAGTGTATGACAGTTAGAGGTCAAGGTCAATCTGAAACTCTACAATAAGCATTCCAATTGATTTATCATGCCAGAATTAGTGGAAAATGACGCATCATTTGTCATTCAAGTTTACGGTATATAGCATCAGATTTGTGGAAGTTTGGTATATTACATAATGGCGGATAGTGGATATTTAGTGGCCATTTTGGATTACTAAGGTCAGGAAGTTCCTGAAACTCTACGATACCTCTTTCAGTGGATTTTCAATGCCAGAAATAAGAGAAAATTACAGCCATTCATCATTCTTTTTCATCTGGAGAAACCTTTACATAATTTATTTATGCATCGGCAGCCATTTTGAACATTGCGCTCCAGCCGCTTTAGCTGCAACATTTTAGAGGTCAATACGAACCAATTTTCATCTTAATAGATCCAATTGTCATTTCCATCAAGAAAAATTGGTTGGAAATCCATAATAATAATAATAAGTTAATGAAAAATATGTGTACCAAAAGTGCTTCTCTTCCAAGGTAGATAACTCTGAAGGTAATTATTTTCGCGTCTGGCATCACGCATTTCCTAATTCCTAACATCCTACTGAACAATTTGGTATAAAATAGTATTTATTAATTTTCCGGTTCAAGTTATTCCTTAACTAAAGCCAATGTTGAGGCGTCTGCTGTGTACAGCACTATACTACTAGCTACATTTGCAAAGTGCATTCACTTGACATACATAAAATCATGTTTATATTTCCAAAAACTCCCCACCGCTGTATGGTAGAAAAACTGCCAATGCCAAACCACGATAGTCTTAATCGAGTGTATATAAACTAGCGGTCGTGTTTTATTTTGCTTCATTATTTTAATGCAAGGCGACATATCTCAAAGTGGTACGCCTAAAATATAAAACGACACGACTACGTTCTTTCATAAATCCGTTGGTGCATCAATGATAATATAATTAATGCTTCATACCTGAATTCATATAAAATATCGAGTGTTGATGAATAAGTGCATTAGTAAATAACAACTTGTGGGTGGACAAATCAAACGTAAGTGGTCAGATAGAAATTCGTTTGACCATTATCTGGGTCAACTATCGGTGACAGTATGCCTTTAATATTAGAAGAGCAATCCAAAGAAACATTAATATTTTTGGCGCTAACAGGTCGCTAACCAGTACAGAAGTACTGATATATTAGATATATTGGCCAATCCTTAATAGTGACGAATGAACACATTGAAAGGTCACACGACGATCACATTTGCTATGTTGATTTTGTTAACGTGTTCTATTATAGTTTTATTTGTATTTCATTAATTAATTACTGGGGACCAAATGCCCCAAAGCAGTTACGGTAGTCTGTAACATCAATGAACTCTATATGACGAAAACAATACTTTCAGTTCTCTGGATATAGTCTACATTAATTTGGTTTCCGAGTTAAGTTAATTGGAATCAATATTTCGATGTGTATATTAGAACGTTCACATAAATAATTAATATTAGTAATTCGTCGCCTTAAAACCATAGTGTTCTGAATCCAATTTTTTTAAAAGAGAAATGGATTTAAGGGCATACTTTCACATAGGGTTGACCTCAGACCACTTATTCCCAAACACTCGATAGTTATGATAAATTTAATATTTTATATAAATTCAGGTTACGAAGCATTAATTATCTTGTCTTTAATGCATCAACTTATTTATGAACGAATGTAATAGTGTCGTTATATATTTTAGTCGTACCACTTTGAGTTATGTTCCCTTTTATTAAAATAATGAAGGAAAGGGAAATACGACCATATTCAGGTTGTTTACCATCATTTATTTCTAACTTGCAAAGTCCTATATCGTGGGGTTGGGATGGAATGATATCTCCCATACAGCGGTGGAAAAGTTCTTGGAAGTACACGAATTATTTAATGTATGTCAAGTAAATGTACTTTGAAGTTGTAGTGAAGAACTAGTCCAAAACAACCATTAGTATTTGTAATCGTCGCAAATGGATGAAAGATTCCCGCAGCGACGTTGAACTCCATAAACACTCACTCACTGTAATAGTATGCTTTTGAAGATTATATCGGTACAATTTGATACTTTTGCTATCTCCTTGCGAAATGTCATCCCCCAAAACAGAGGAATAACAGAGTTTACAGAACATTATCATGAGTTCCTACTTGCATGACCCTTTCAAACAATGGGAAATGTGATTTGGTGATAGAGTACTCTGAAATCACCATATGTTATGATAAAAACCAAGACTCTTCTATCTCCAAATGGTGAAGAGTTATAGACATCGAACACAATATGAACTCAAATTTATCATAAAGGTTTAGTAAAATATTCTATCTCCCACAAAAATGTGTATGTTTACCCAAACCGACAGGATATAATTATTTTAAAGAGAAAGTTAGCTTGTTTATGTCCTAATACATGTTTACGAAAAGGTGCACAGCTGTAGATCATCAAATGTTATTATAGGGATATGGAAACCTTCAATCGCCATTTTATAAAAACAGGTGTAGTGGGAGATAAATCAATCTTCTCAGGCGAAGAATGGTGATTTGAGTTACCACCTCTCACGACCAACCTGGAAAGTAGGTGAGAAGATCCTACTACTATCTATGTCGTTGATGGTGTTAGTGGACCATAATATCTCCCAGGAATCTGTTCCGGGATTGTATACCCTTATTTCAGATACACCACCTGCGTGGTACGTCTCGTAAATATCCATCTTCTGAACGTGTAGTGGGACTGCGATCTTAAACTGAAATAGATTCATGCACAGAGGGTAGAAATATAATTCTCATAACACCATACATGTTTCCGGCAGGCAAATGGTATCTTGAGTTGTCTTTCCTGATGTCAATTATACTAATCACCTATTCTCACGAAATGTAAGCATATACTTTCACTGCAATTTCTCTTTCTTTGAGAACAACCTGGACTAGCTTCAAAACAAAGTTCAGCAGCTTTCTAAAGTAGAGTACCCATATCTCAATTTGTAATCTAAATTACAAGACGGCAATAGGAACACGATTAGAGTTGAAATTAATATGCTAATTCTGTTGACACATTCTTGAACACTCAGTAATTCTCTCCTTACCATCGTCCCTTTTTGGTCTTTTTTAACTCATTGTACGGGATCTCTATGCAGGCAGCTCAACCCATTGGCACCCTCTATCTAGTGGCTACCCCTATTGGTAATCTCGGTGACATAACTATCAGAATGAAAGATATCCTTTCAACAGTCGATCTTGTTGCCTGTGAGGACACCCGCCATACCAGAAAACTCCTTTCTCATCTTGAGATTTCAACTTCTTTAACCAGTTATTACCGCGAAATTGAGCAACAAAAATCTTCTTATCTCATTGAAAAACTTCTTCAAGGCGTTGATATTGCCTTAGTTTCTGATGCAGGTACTCCCGGACTTTCAGATCCTGGAGCAGTCCTGGTACAAAAAGCTCGGGAAAACGGTATTACAGTCACCCCAATACCTGGGGTATCTGCATTAGCTACGGCTCTTTCTATAGCAGGTCTTTTGCAACATGATTTTTATTTTGGTGGTTTTCCTCCTGCCAAGGCCGGAGAACGACGAAAATTCCTGACATCGCTTAAAAGTATGCCTTGCCCTCTTTTTTTCTATGAGTCTCCACATCGAATTCACAAAACACTCACTGACTGTTTAACTATATTTGGTGATCGTCAATGCCAGCTTTTTAGAGAGCTTACAAAGCTTCATGAGCATCACCTTGCAGGCTCTCTTTCTGAGCTGCTTACATACACAACCAAGAAGGTACGCGGTGAAATCGTGTTAATGATTGCAGGTACCAAGCTGCAACACCATGACAAACCTGATAACTTAGATGATCTCATCTGCTGGTACAGAAACCAAAAAACCTATTCTCTTAAGGATTCTGTTAAAAGCATAGCATCAGACCTTGATCTCTCAAGATCGCAGGTCTATCAACGTGCATTAAAGCTATGGAAAAAATAGAGCTATTAACTACAACTCTTTCACCTGTTTTTGTTTTCATCTGTATCTAAATATGACAAAATTCTAGAACAGTGATAGAATCCTTAAGGTTCCATTTAAATATAAATTCAGCTCTTATTACTGCAAATAGGGAGTTTTTATGAACAGAATTAACAATATCATTCACCATTGTCCTTCAGATGAACTATCTACTCTTCTTGAGGCCGCTTGTCGTGCAGCTCTTGTTGGTGGAACAATCATAAGGGATAAGTATAATTCACCAAGATCCATTACCATGAAAGGTGAGATCAATCTGGTAACATACACTGATGTTGCTTCTGAGAGTGCAATAATTGCTTCTCTTGCAGAAGACA
>JAUTBQ010023899.1:0-18787 GCA_032361185.1 Lepetodrilus ovalis
CAAACGTAAATAGTCTCAGACTGAAATTCGTTTGGTCATTATCTAGGTCTATCAACCGTGATTGTATGTCTTTAAATGGTGCGACTGTGATGCACAGAGATCTATAGAATGAGTCGCCATGACAACAGACACTCACGTGGACCTCCTCGGGGTGCAGCACCTGCTCCAAGGCCTCCGAGACCTCCTGGCCCGTCTGCAGCCTCTCCACGTCCGTCTGGCGCAGGTGTCGGCGCGACCTCCGCGTGCACCGAGCGACCCGGTCGTCCAGCAGCTCCGACTGCATCTGGGCGTACAGCTTCTCCATCTTGGCCTGCTGACCGCAGTCGAACTGCCGTTGGATGCGCGACTCTGACTCCTCCGTCCGGAACACGGTCCCTCCCTCGGAGAGCTTCTCCATGTGCTGGCGACAGACATAGCGAAAGCGAGTGATTTGCCAGTCAAATTAGCAGCTGTAATTCTTAACCAGTAGGCAAGGAAAATGATGAAAAAGTTTCAATTTGTTTTTAATTACGATGTATTCTGTGATCTATCAGTGATCTGTATTTAATTCAATACAAAACCAATGACAACAATTACTGGGTATGTAGCAAGACCTACAATACGTCATAGAGAGGTGGAGATAACTCTGCTCCTGATAACTTACCATGACTGGGTACATCCTGGAGATGACACCATCCACGCACCCGACCAGGCCCCCGTCGGGGTGTAGGGTGCAGATGGGCACACACAGAGGTCGGGGGTTGTGCTGGAAACCCAGTCTCGAGTCCCACGGTGAGGGTCGAGTCGAGTTTGTGCAGATCTTCAAACGGAGAGAGTCCGGTATCTGTGAGCAGGAGTTTGTACTTGATAGAAACCATCTACATATCTAAGACTGTCACATCCCACTACACCACATCTCACCACATTACACATACCAGTACTATCTCTCAACCCTAATAACAACACCACAATACAGGGTTCACAATTAACACTCGCCCGCCATTTCTCCCAATGCTAAGATATCATAAGGGCGAGTAGCAATTCATAACGTTTGTTATTTATCACTATTCGGGAGAGTACGTTTTAAAAGTTAGGTTCTATCACTGCAACACATGACATCATACCACACCACAATGTATCTCACAACATGCCACATCCCAACATCATACCACACCACAACAAATAACATCAGACCACACATGACACCACACAACACATCATCACATCACATGTGACACCACACCAAAACACATTTCACTACATCATACTGCACAACACATAACATCAGATCACACTACAACACATCACGTGACACCACAACACATCACACCACAACATATTATTACATGCCACCATCCACACATTATGCCACCACACACTACATCCGACCACACCACACCACACCACTCCGTACGACTCCCACCTCCAGTGGTGTACACGCGTCCTGACAGCCAGATATCTCGGCGCCACTGACACAGATCTTCTGCCCCACAAGGATCTGCTTCCTGTCCACCAGCTCAGACAGCCCCACATCCAGCGCCGCCCTGACACGGTACCACCCATCTGTCAGCTCCACACACGCCTGTTGAACAATGTGATAAATAAGAGGTGCAAATTCATCGATTCCAGTTTTCGAGGCTGTCTGGTTTCAGTATTAACAAAATTGCAACCATATCTAAATGTATACTAATAAGATATTTAGAGAGCATTTGCCTTGTGATCAATGTGCGTAAATCCTCTTAAGAGTATCCATAGTACAGACGCTCCATGATTGGAAAGCTGTTAGCATGTCACAGGTTATGACTGCACGTGGGTAACTGAAGGCTCAAAATTTCAACGATCTACTGCTGTTCTTCCAGCTCCTGTACATACCTCGGAGTTCTTCCCCTGATCGGGCGGACATCTCCAGATCCCACTCACACACAGCACCAGTCTCTTGCAGGCTGCGTCGTCACGCTCCAAGATCTTCTTCAGTGCCGACCTGCAATCAAGACAAAGAAACATTCAAAATATGTTGTTGTTGTTGCTACTGGGGATTTTGAGTCACTTTCTAGATTATTTTTCACTTGCATCACGGGTTGTCAGTTTAAATCAGGAAGAAACCCACAGCATACATACAGCAATCGAAATTTATGTTTCATAAAACTTTCTAGCTCAATTAGTGATACAAATAACAAACAATAAAAAACATGAATTTCTACTACCGGTAGTCCTTAGGATACCTTTAGCATTGGGAGAAATGGCCGCGGCTAGCAGGTAAGTGCCAATTTCAATCGCTGTCCATAGATGGAACACTGATTCATCGACCGGGGA
Source organism: Lepetodrilus ovalis (assembly GCA_032361185.1). Taxonomy (NCBI): domain Eukaryota; kingdom Metazoa; phylum Mollusca; class Gastropoda; order Lepetellida; family Lepetodrilidae; genus Lepetodrilus; species Lepetodrilus ovalis. The sequence goes on from JAUTBQ010023899.1 coordinate 2,293, forward strand.
TAATATTGTGGCGCTTTGAGTAATCCTTGAGCAGATTTGGCTCATCGTAAGTAGTCACTGTTATTATTGTTGTATTGTTGTATCAAGTACTAACAAACCTGTGACAGTTATCCACCTCTCGGTCATATCGGTATTTTAGCTGCAGCATCACATTGTTTGGAGTCAGGCATCTGAAGTCAGGCATGTTGGATCAGTATAAATTGCATGTACATTTCTAGAGAAAGACATAACAACTTGAGACCAAAGCAGAAAAAAAAACTACTCTGAAAAAATATTCAATAAAATAAAATAACATAACTTAAAATACAAACAAAAGATTATATGTATTTAATTTAATACTTTACGTCACTGCACCACATAATTGCAGTAATATTTCAAATTTCACCCATACGTGATGACAGAAAATTAATCAAACTGAGTGATTATGGAGTTTAACAAACTGACAAGGTTTGACAGTAAGGATTGTCCACCTATCCAGGACAGGTATGATCCACAGGTGGACATGTGAATTAGTCCAGATTAACAAGCCCTTTACCTACAGTTACATGTCAGATAGGTTACAGGGACAGGTGCCTCAAAACGTTAATGTAGAACCCTGAATGACTAATGTATTATTTGACCGAGAGATTTGTTGCTCAGTCTCTGTGGCTATCACTGGAGATCATTCATCCATACGCAATGAAATTACTTTTTAAAACACATACAATGTATGAAATCATGGTACTCGGCTACCGTAGTGCTGGGATCGTTACCTTCCCGCAAACTGTGCCGGCAATGACACTTCATAGGCTGCCAATTTCCACACGATCCACCGGTAGTGGTTGTACACCCAGAGGTCGGAGGTCAAGGCCGGATCCACCCCTTCCAAGGTCAGGAATGCCCTGCAGAACAGAATGTCAATACTACTGCGACAGGAAGCAACCAGCAGATCATGTTAGCAGCATAAAGACATTGCCATCTTGTTAGTTAGTTGGGCCTAGTATTTTCCTATATTTCTATCTTGCACATAAATGATAAAATATGGATTTTTCCAACAAATAGTCATCAAAAGGCAAACATTCCTTCAGAAGTGAATTCAAATTTGTCTGAACTTATTATACCCATACAAAAAAATACCTGTAGAACTCTTCCTTCCCAGCAAAACCAGCATCGTCATGAACAAGGAGAGCTCCGTCGCCCGCCAGAACGGTTCCGTCGCCACTGTCGGGGTAGAAGTTGCGGAGGCGGAACCGGAAATCCTCGGCATTGCTGCTGCTGATGTCCATGATGTCCTGGGGAACTCCCATAGCACAGAGCTGTAATACATCAGAGATGTCACCCAGGTACATTGAAGAAAAGTTTTTTGGTTATTATTATTGAATTATTCATTTATTTATCTCAACAAAACTAAATGTTTACTGCGTTTAGTATTAATTAAGTTAATTTATTCATATATGAATATAAGTAAATAATAAAATAAATAAAAATAAAATAAAGCCATGGGGCTGGGGGCTGTATACGCCTAGCTATGTCCAGAATGAATAAATCAACCCCTGCAGAAAGAAATCGGTGGATATCCGTGGAAAATTGCCAAGCTTGAGTCCTGGGGCTGAGATTACTAAATTTTTGGAGTACAATTTCATGCTCAAGCATCTCGGGGCCTGGTACTATATGCAGACTTTACAAATACGGAATATCCTCAACAGGTGGTCAGTTGACTGGCGGTAAGGGGAGACTACCCACCTCCTGGTCGGAATAGTGTCTCTCCTGGACCAGGTCAGAGTACCGGATCTTTCCATCTCCACCAGACTTCTTCTCGTTCCAGAGACGCCCGCTGACCGGCCGGACCTTCATCGTCTTCTTGCTTGCAGTTATCTCCCCTTGTCGCCTCCTCGCCTCCACTAGGCGGCTTTTCGTATCCAAGATTTCGTTGTTGTTTGAGACGAGATCGTGAGGATTTGATGTCGAGCCCATCGGGGTCAATGCACATTCAGGATGGTCAGTTTTGTCAGGATGCTTAGAAGTGACAGGTTTGAATTCCTGATGTTGACCTGAATTTGGACTCCCGTCGGAATCGGATTTCCGCGGTGAGTTCGCGATGTTCCCGTACGGGCTGACGCGTCTCTGTGAACGTCTCAGTGACACTTTCGGTAAGAAGACGGGCGGCTTGCTTTCACCGGGAGTTGTCTTCTCCTGATTTGATGACTTCCGACTGGGTTTGAGGAAGGCAGTATTCTTGTATGGAGTCTTGAAGCTGGTTGTCGATTGCTGTTGAGATCTTTCAGATGACTTGCCCAGAATGATGTCGAGGTCGTACTCGTTTGACCTAAGAGGAATGAGTGAGTGAGTGAGTGAGTGAGTGAGTGAGTGAGTGTGTGAGTGACAGTGAATTATTGCCTTACATCACAGCAAGATTCCTGCACATACACTGTATCTACCGTATATGATGACTAATATTTAATTATACTATATATACATGAGAAGAAAATTTGCTATTATTTTTTTGTGGGAATAAAAACATTTCCACCATCAGATAAACAACAGAAGACATTATTAATATTGAATATTCTAAAATTGTACATATCAATTAAAACAAATAATTTAACCTACTCCTCTTGACATACTCCAGCTGTTTTTCAGCAGTTTTCAAAACCTATTGAATAAAACTTGGAAAATTGTAATGATATAAATGGAAAACCTTTAAACCGATTTAAAAGCCGTGTCAGGAAGAATTTGGGTATTCCTGTTACTGAGGTCATGAAATGTTGGCTGTGGGTGGAAATATGTTAGATAGATGCTTCAGACCTGATTTGCATTATCCACTTACTTTCCGACTTGTGTAGGAGACGTCGATCGTAAGGGTGACATTCGTCTCCCATTACATCCCACACGATCCAGGTGAAACACTGGAAAGAAAAGAAAACATATGAGGACCAGAAAAGAACATATCTTAAGTAGGAACAGAAAAAACAGTATGTTTTAAGGAGGAACATAAAAGAATATATTTTAAGAATTAGGAACAGAAAAGATCACATTTTAAGAAAGATTGATTGATCGATTGAATTATTGCTTTACGTCGCAGCGGGAATATCTCACCCATAGGAGGAACAGAAACTAATATATTTTAAGGAGGGACAGTAAAGAACATATTTAAGGAAGAACAGAAACTAATATATTTTAAGGAGGAACAGTAAAGAACATATTTTAAGGAAGAACAGAAACTAATACATTTTAAGGAGGAACGGAAAAAAACCATATAATTATATCCGTAATTATCCATTCTGTCTTGACTAGCCATTGTATACGTTAAGTTAAATCAGCATTCCACGATTGATTAATTTTGAGTTACAGGATTGTTTCACACATACGCAATGATGCATTCTATGAGAATGTAATTTATGACGATATGAACATACCTTCAGGATTTGACAGCTGTGGAACTCTCTGATATGCTGGAATAGAAGGTTTTAGTTGTAGTCTTCAACATGGTAGAACACATGAAAATTATCAACATGGATGTAGTTCACGAAACTTGTGCTCAGTTTCACAAAGTAATTCTAGTTTTCATTAACGTACATCTTGTTTAATTGCTGTCTAAATGATGTCTATATGGTATGAGAGACCAGAAAAATAACCAAGAAATAATTTTACACTTTTTGAATTAGTGTTTTAAGGTTAACCCTCTCCCTGCTGAATATACATATATACACTGCTGTTTAGGGCATCTCCGGTTGCCTGCAGCATTGAGAGGTATAAGTAGCAGTGGGAATATTTCATCCATATGTGAGTAAGTGGATCTTTCACCAATTTGCGATGATCACCCATACATGACAGCTATTCTAGAGAACATATCCAACCCATATACTTGAGGGATGAAAACTATTAATCAGAAATAAAAAAATCCAAGATAACATTTCTACCCAATTTCGTATAAAAAAAAAATACAAATAATTAGGGTAGTATCTTACATACGACTAAATCAGACTGTTATTTTTACTGTAACTGTAACATAAATGGTATTGATGTGTTCATGGTATTTCACACGTGCTATATCTCTTACTGTGATTTCGGTTTGGTGTCGCTGCAGAGCTTCCTTCAGTGCCTGTATATAAAGGAACCGCAATCCTCCCCGCTTCAGGAACCACAGCCACATCAAAATCCTGGTCACATGGTGCTGGTGGTGCCCTTCCAGAAACTCCAGAACCACGTGTCCCTTCATCTCCACAGGTCCAGAGCGACTCTCCCTGAACAAGCGCTCTAGAAGACACAGACACTGATGAACCAGAAGCAGTTTGGAACATGTTGGAAGATGTAGATTTAGAAGTTTTTGGTTCATCACTGTCACTCCACAATTTCTTTCCTTGAGCAAGTGCTTTAGAAGACACAGAAACAGATGAACCAGATGCAGTTTGGAACATATTGGAAGATGTATATTTAGAAGATTTTGGTTCATCACTGTCACTCCACAATTTCTTTCCCTGAGCAAGTGCTTTAGAAGACACCGAAACAGATGCACCAGCTGCAGTTTGGAACATGTTGGAAGATGTAGATTTAGAAGTTTTTGGTTCATCACTGTCACTCAAGAACTTCTTTCCCTGAGCAAGTGATTTAGAAGACACCGAAACAGATGCACCAGATGCAGTTTGGAACATGTTGGATTTTGCTGCTTTCGGTTCATCACTGTCACTCCAGAATGCCTTTCCTTGACCAAGTGCTTTAGAAGACACAGTGACTGATCTGCCAGATGCAGTTTGGAACATGTTGGAAGATGTAGAGTTATCAATTTTGGGGATACATGATGACAAGGTCATACTATCTCCACTACCACAGGTTCTGCTTGTCCCAGTCACAGCCTGCTCTCCATCACCAACAGAATCAGATGGAATGCTTTTCGAATTCAACGCATCACCAAGACCTTGCCCATCCAATATACTCTCCAGTTCATCATCATTGTCTTCACTGGGAATAGTGTGATCAGTGTCCATTGGCACTGCTGGAGATGCTTTTTCTTTAGACATCAATGGATTAGATACCAACGATTCTTTGGAAGGCACCAAGTCTTCATCACCAGCCAAGGTGGAACCAGGAAAAATGTCACCTCCATTGTTGAACACAACACTTATTTCCTTTTTAGACAGATGTCCATCTGACTCGTCGCTGTCCTTCCACAGCCTTTGACCTTGCTGTAGGGACAGTTCATTCACAGCCACAGCTTTGCCAGATGCTGTTTGAAAACCCACTGGTCTGTGTCCCACCTCTTGTTTGAAGACAAGGGAGGTCAAGGTCGAATCGGAAACTGAAGATCGCAAGCTGGATGCCGGGAGACTGACGTGGTTCCTCAACCTCCCGTTATCATCACTGAAAGCATTCCTGGCACCTAGATGTCGAGTCCGGGTGGTGACATTGTGGTTACTCGTCTTCAAGGAACTGTTTAGTTGCCTCTGTGCAATTCGTGACACAAAGCCTCCTACATTTTTTGTCTCAACAGGCTCCATTTTGAAGCTATTCTTGGATGCGTTTAGTGATGTTGCATCAACATGAGATTTAACTGCAGGGAAGTTGTTGGTATTTCCTTCAATCTGGCTGCTCATGTCACCTTCAAACAACTCAGTCAGAATCATCCTGGCATGATCGTTTGTATCCCAGCCAGTTGTTGTGGCACATACAGTAGACACATCGCTTTCAGCCTTCACTGCAAAACCATTATTCCCACACACTTTGTCCTCTCCAGTACTCTCATGTCCCAAAACACGACCAGATCCGTCATTTTGGCCAACAGTACTAGCTTCTCCAACACTCGGAACATTCGGAGGCTCTCTCTGAGAGAACTCAAACATGTCATGCGAGAACTCGAGCAGCATTGCCTCACTCATGTCAGAGTCCTCTGTGCAAGAGTTGGTGTGCGAGACACCCTCTGCATCATTCCTGGAACTGGAACCTACGTCCATCTTTCTAGAACCAGCCATGTCCACTTGACAGCTTCTCACATGCTTGGGCTTGGCCACAACGTGAGACTTCTTCACCATCCTGGGCCTCTTGAACGGCCTGAATCCTTTAGGTTTCAGCATCGCGTCGACAACGTTCTTCTTCCCGACTGCAACAGGTGACCTCGAGGACATTACACCCGACAACTTTGTCTCAACTAACTCTTCAAATTTAGCCATGGGGATGGTGGACCCTGGTTTGAATTTCGAAACCGATGGGGAATGGGATTCCATCTTGTTGCAAGAATCGGCTGTAGTTTCCCTTTCTGATGACCGCTTCTTTGATTTCAGCAAATCTTCCAGCAGGGACTCCAACTCTAATCCATTGGAAGGTTCTATAGCACTCATGCCGCCATCCCTAGATGCATCTCCAATTGAGTCTCTAGATATGTCTCTTGACGTCTGGCCACAAGCAGTGTTACATAGACTATTTTCGTTGACGTTGGCATCAACTAGATTTCCGAATACATTATTTGCTTTTTCGATTGACAGTGCACCCAAACAAACTTGCTTCCCTGCAGCTGTGGTGAAACCTGCAAATGACTGTTGTGCAGGTTTAATACTACAGAGGGAAGGGTCTTTTGCTTCAATGTCAAAAAGATTGCATTCTCCATGAAAAGATGGTTCATCAACATTACTGTCAACTTCTGCAGCATCTGTAGATTGGGACCCCGTGTTCAAACAAGAATCTCCAATTCCTGTTTCCTTTCTCATAGATTCAGCAGCATGAATCTTGGAGACTTTGGATCCTAAATTGTCCTTCTTTGTAATGCTATTCTGATGCCTTTCATTTCCTGAAGACCCAGCTGTCCTCTCACTATAATCCAGTCCAGTTCCATCCAACGGAGATTTCTCATTGCTTTGACCGACCAAAAAGCGTTCCTTCGATTCTAGACCAACTTCTGTTCGTCCCACAACCCTATTCATATCCTTATTGGACTGTCCCAGTTCGTAAACTCCTTGACTGTTTGAAATATCTGACTCAGACGCACAGGTTCTGCTCTTGACTACAAATGTCCTATTCATCGTGATTGTGACATCGGACGATGCTGTTCTCTCTGTCCCTTGCAGTGTTGAGTTCTCATCTGAGCAGGATGAGTCAAGTACGTAAGTCTTGTTGAAGTTGGTCTTGGAGGACTTTTCGAGTTTCTGGTTTGGTTGTGGACATGAGTTTGCTGTGGATTCAATGGTGTATGTCTTGTTGTGATTCCCACTGGACAATTCCGCTTCCGGAGTCATGGCATCACCACCTGGAACTGTCTGTGCTTTGCTTGATGGTTTATCAGAGACTGAGCTACTGGTGTGCTCATTTGAACTGGAAGCACGTATTAGGATTTCGTCGTCAACTTTTACAAACTGGTCTCTTGTCGAGTCTCCATTATTTCTGTTTTCTGTTTTACAAGATTCTTCTTCAGCTGCATTTATCTCCCCTTCTTCAAGGTCACTCCAAGTGGTTTCAGATTGCTGGTTAGTATCCAACACAAGTGGAATGTCTGATTTTGAATCCAGGTCCTTCACACAATGCACTTCTGGTGGAACATTACATTCGTTTCTTGTAATAGGAAAACTATTTCCTGAACCCATGGAAGATACTGTTTGTCCTGTTATTTTGGAACTGATAGACATGTTTGAATTACTCCCTACATCTGAGCCAGACTTAATTTCAGAGTCACTTTTCTCTTTCAAGTCGCTCCATAAAATATCGGGATGATCTTCAGCTACAAAAAGGGTTGCTCTAGATACTGGCTTCGTTCTTGGAGTGTCGACCTTGGACTTTCTCTGAAACCTTGACCGAACCGTAGTGATATCCGAATCCGAATCGCTGACAATCACAGACTTGAAGAGGATGGACGCTTTCCTGGCTGACCTGGTCCTCATGGCCAGCCTCGTCCTGCAGGGTGAGGACGCATCCTCATGCGATGTCTCCTTCTGGTCCTCTGGCGAGGTCACACTGACATCCGTATCCGACTCGCTCAGTGATGACGACTCCTTCAGCTTTGTCCCTGAGTTTGAATCTGATGCAGATCCATCTGCTTTGGTAATTTCCAAGTCGCTTCCATCGCCAGTGACTGCTTCCATGTCGTCTTTTGATGATTGGTCGAATAGATCCTCGGAGGCTGAGTTGATTGGGTCTTTCCCACGACATCCCGATGAATCGAGATCGCTGAGATATTCTGAACTAGAATCTCTTGACACCGAGCACCTTTGAGCAATTGGCTTCGCTGGAGGAACTACTGGTTTCTTGAAAATCTCCAAAACTGTTGGATTTTCGTCCGATTTATTTTCTGCAAGTTTCGAACTCAGAGACACACTCTGAACCATCGCAGATATTTGATCGATTTCCACTTTGGAATTTGAATCTTCAGAGTCTGTGTGACTCGCACTGGTGTCCATTTCTTGGTTGGCATTGGGAATGTCATTGGTTTTTCCAGAGTCTCTCGCCTCGTTCAAGTTGCTTGGGCTGCCATCTTCTACCGTCTGAGAGAACTCGATGTCGCTGAACAACTCATCCTGAACGTCACTGAGCTGGTTGCGCACATACTGTGACGTCGGAACCCATTCGGACTTGACATTACCGCTGTCCAGATTGCGACGGCAACTCTCTGTATTGGAACCATAAACATCTTCTATTGGTTCCTCATCACTATGGACAATATCCTCGAATGGCTCATCATCACTATGGACATCATCTTCCATTGGTTTCTCATCACTCGAGACATCATCACCGAAATCTGTGCTATGCTCAGCAACTTCTACATCAATACCCAACATTGGAAGTCCCTCATCTTCAAATTTGTCGGTTGGCTGCTGGCAAGATTTTTCTGAACACGGTGCTTCAAACTCGACTTTGTCCGTCTCTGTAATAGCAGCCTCTCTGCTAATACTTGGTCCTCTGTCGTCTTCACATCTGGCTACTGGTTGTGCAGCCATCAGCAAATCTATCGCTTGTTTGGGGCTGGTCACTGGAGAAGCAGTCCAGTACTCTGACTCGCCCATGCTGTCATCAAATAGCTCGGAAAACTTGGTGAAACCTGAAAAGAACAAATGTTGTTTTTTTTTAAATAATTAAATAACGATTAATTTAACATAATTAATATTGGTTGATTTCATGTTGTACGTTACTGTGCCATGTCTCAGACTGGTCATATTTAGAGAAACCAAGATAAAAATAAAATAAAAATAATAATAATGATAATATGCTGATTAATTTGTAATTTCTAATAAATTACATCACGGTAACCAGAGAACAATTATCTTAGGAATCTGTGCTTATGGTTAGGAACTTCACATTACATGTACATGCTAGAAAATTAGCATGCCCTGACGTGAATAAACAACGGGAAATAAAACATGGAAATAAATGTTACTACTCAGGTAGTACGTTACCAATTTTGAGCACTGTTACCAGTCTTGGTTACCAATATCAAGGAACAGAAAAAAACAGGGTCTGCTTACCTAAGGTAGGATCCTGAGGTGCAGGTTCTGTAGACTGTTCTATATCACAGGGAGCCTCACCACTAGTGTTGTCTGCTGTGGTGTTGTCTGTTGTAGTGTTCTCTGTTGTTGTTGTAGTGTTGTTGGCTGTACTAGTGTCATCTGCTGCAGCCTCGTCTGTTGTAGTGGTGTCGTCTGATGTAGTGGTGTCGTCAGTTGTAGTGGTATCACGAAATGTAGTGTCTGCAGTAGCATAATCTGCTGTAGTGTCATCCGAATTATTGCCGGCTGTAGTGTTATCTGCAGTAGTGTTGTCCATCTCAGTGTTGCCAGCTGTAGTGTTGTCTGCTGTGGTATAATCTGCTGTAGTGTTGTCTGTAGCACTGTCCGCTGTACTATCTGTTGTAATGTTTTCTGCTGTAATGCCTGCTGCAGTGTAGTCTGCTGTAGTGTTATCTGCAGTAGTGTCATTTACTATAATGCCTGTAGCATTATCTACTGTAGTGGCTACTTTAGTGGAATTTGCACTAATGAAATCTTTTGTAGTGTCTACAGTAATGTTTTCTGCAGCATTATAATCTGCTGTAGTGCTGTCTTCTGTAGTGTCCTTTGCTGTAGTGTTGTCTACTGTAGCGTTTTCTGCAGTATTGTAATCTGCTGTAGTCTTCTCTGTTGTAGTGTTGTCTGCTGCAGTGTCTACTGTAGTGTTTTCTGCAGTATTGTAATCTGCTGTAGTCTTCTCTGCTGTAGTGTCTATGGTAATGTTTTCTGCAGTATTGTAATCTGCTGTAGTGTCATCTTCAGTGCTGTCTGCACCATCGTCTGCACATCCAGATCCATGAACATCCTCAGCATCCACAGACACTTCCAGAGCGCCCACTAAGGTTCTCCTACAGGATTCCGCCAACACAGAGTAGTTCCTTTCAGATAGGCCTGTGGGCTTACTACCAGCATCTGACCCGGTCTCGCCACCTCTGAAGTTAAGCACTGCCTGAGGACAGACGGCTGCTATCTGGGAAGCGGTCGGGTACGAGAACTTCTTTGGCTTCAGCTTCTTTCCCAGTAGGTTCTGAAGGAATAGGTCTGAAAGGAGCGCAGAATTGTCGGCACTATGCGAGGAATTGGAAGCGGCATCAGTCACGTGTTTGACTTTCTCGAGATCAGTGTCCATTGCATCGTTGGTGGATGGTTTGGGATGTTCAATGGCAACATCTTTGGTATCGGCAGAACTCGACTCGCCAGTCGAATACAACTTATCATCAATATCACTAGAATTACATGTTTCATTCTCAACATTGATTCCACATGTTCGACTATCTACAAGTTTGCTTTGTGCTATCACAGCGTCGCGTTCAATTTGGAGATTCGTATCACAAGGATTTGCGGAGGATGGATCAGCAATATGACATGTCCCAATTTGTACTACAACAACTTCCTCTGGGACTTTCGATGGGATGGGCGGAATCGTGGACTCTGCGTTGGGTAGATCTCTGGAACTGGCTACCAGACACATCTCCTTGAGACTGGAAGGGGAGACCTGTGTGAACATCTCGTCTCCGACACGGGCACTCGGGGACATGTAGACAGGATCAGGGGTGGACGGAGGTATTTGTTCTTTCGAAACACTCGCAATGCTGTGAGATGATTCTTGAATCTGAACAGACCTATCTTCGTTATTTTCACTGTGACGTGAATCTTGTGGATTCTGCCTTACAATGGAGTTGTGCGACACTGGTTCGCATTCAGCGATAGCTTCAGAATTGACATGTACGCTGACCGATGATGCAGTGCCTTCTACGTGGACTTCTGAATCTGACCAGGGGTGAGACTCGCCGACCGGGACATGTGACATCTGACATCCTTCAATGTTTTCCTCCGGGTGTATGACGTCATTCTCGGACTCGCCGTCATCCGACTGGGATTCGAACAGGACCTGCTCTCCGTCAATTATCTCCACTTCAGGCTCCCCTCTGCTGCCAACAGCTCCACTGACGACTCCTCCCATGGACGTCTCGGCTCCATGCGACTGAACAGTCGGACACTCCACACCCACAGTGTTGTCGCTTGGAACATCGACTGTGACTGACTCGAGTTCTTCAACCTTGTCAGACGTTGACATGGGCTGATTCTGGAGTTCTTCAATTCTATGGACGGTACTTTCTACAGTTACCCGAGCACTAGCCAACTCTGTTGTAGAATCATCCAAGTCCACAACAACCTCTGAGGCTTCATCCATTGCTACCAGATCAGAATGTTTTGGTTCAGCTTCGGCCGACTCGTCACCTCTAATGGAGTCGACTCCTCCGAGACCGTCGTCATTCTGGTAATCAAGTTTCTTTGCCACAGTTCCGTAGTACCTGCTGCTCTCGCGCAAATTGTCGTCGGCAAAGCGAACTCTCTTGGAACTTGAGAACGTCTTCCTCTTCTTCGATGACGACAGAATGGACTGGGGTCGGGCCAGAGGGGAAGGAGTAGACGACGAATCCTGGACCTCGAGGCATTCCGGAAGAAGGACGTCGGATTTCCGCTTCTGCCCGGTAGAACTGCGTCTCCGTCCTTTCAGGGTTGCTGGGCTGTCGGTGAAGATGGACAGCACTTGCTTTATGGCCGAACCTGTTTCCCGAGACTTTGGCGATACCTTTATCTTCCTCATCTCCTGGCCGCGAGTCTTCCTATTCAGGATTGGAGAGGAACTTGGTTGAGGATCGGCAGGATCAGAATGGTAGGAAGTATCCTCTGTCAAGTCCATCGTCCCGGTCTGCTTCAACGAAATGCTCACTATCTCGACATCCGTGTCGCTGTAACATAATTGCTCGTTCAGCGCAACTCTTGACAGAGAAGTCTTGTCACAAGTATTAGCAGACTTTAAACCATTAAATTTCATCTCCACATCGCGGCCATCACCATCCTGCTGTGGAACTCTGCTACAATCTAAAGAAGGGTTCATCACACCCTGCTCGCATTTGTCACTAGCATCTTTACTCCGAAGCATGGAAGTGGACACGGAAATCAGACGTTTCCGGTCAAAAGCAGATCTATTTCCTTTTCTGCACCTCCGTCTTCGGAACGACATCCCCGGAACGGGAGATGAGGTGTTTCCAGAAAAACCTGCCACAGATCCTATTCCCTCTTTAATTGCTTCTGCGGGCCGATCTACAGAATCTTCTCTATCAAGGACCTTCTTCTCCACCTCCTCCTCAATGACCTTGATCGAGACTGCTTCCTCTTTCGGTTTCCTCCTCCGAATTTGGACCTCCGACACGGACACCATTGGCGACAAGACACGGATGTCAGAATCCTCCATGTGGCTGTCAGAGTTGTCTCGGACGTGTTCGGGTGTGAAAAGAGCTCGAGGGAAACCCTGAAGAAAAAAATTACATCAATGACCTTTTCGGGAGATTACAGCATTGCATTTAGAAAATAGCATTGCTCATTTAGAAAATGACATCATTGGTTGTTATAATAACTACAGCCTTGGTTGTTTTTCGAAAATTAAGTCATTAGTCATTTAGAAAATCACATCATTGGCACTTTTGAGTTAGGAATTCCTACAACTTGTACAAGTCAGCGAACGAAAATAACACTAGTCCACTAGTGGGCCATTTCTACCAATGCTAAAGGTATCCTAAGGACTAGTAGAAATTCATATCTTTTGTTATTTGTATCATTATTCAAGCTAGTTAATTTTGTTAAAGTTGATAACAGAAACCAAAATCAGTGGACATTCAGTTCCTTCTGTATTTTTCAGGCCCTTTCTCAGTCATACCTTGGGTTTTGGTGTGGGCTTTGTCTCATGGTCCTGAGCTGAAAGTTTGAAGATCGGACATTTCATCAACAAATCACATGAAATTGTATTTCTACAAATTTATCCCGGTTATACACTAGGTATATACACTAGAATAATATCATCCTCACACACCCAGAGGTGCTGAATATGTTAGCACTTCAAACATACCCCTAACTCAGATCTAGGGGAAAACTCGTGCAAACAGCCAGCCAATGAAATCATTTCTGCGATGAAATTGCTGTAAAAATCTATCCAATGAAATAGATGTTATCATTGTTCTATTCATAGCTCCGATACAATGTTTGTCCGAGTATTTCCCTAGATGTGTGCCAGGGGTACTACATAAGTGAGAATGTAATAAGGACCTCTTGGGTGCGAGGATGGTATAATATTATACTTACTGGGTGTACCAATAAATATTTTCTAGGAATATTAGATCGAATATCATAAAATATATCCAGCAGTAGCTGTTAGAATTAATATATTAATAATAATAAAAATAAATATAATATAATAATAATGTTCATTTACATAGCAACAAACTTATCAGTAAGTATCAAGGTATCGTTTCACAAAGTTCTCTTGTCCACAAAGAGATCATAGCGCTCTCTTTGCAGTGTATTAGCTATCGGCTTTGGGGTTTCAAGATTATTTCACATATCATGACTTGCAGGGCTTCAGACTAACATTTCGAGTTACTTTCCTGCAGGGCTAGTTAGGCATGTTGCAAAGGTACAAAAGAATCTATAATATAAAAAAATAGATTTACCACAGTGCAAGTTAACTTGACCCTGTATGTCGGGCATATGCGAGTCCAGAGCTCTGGCTTGTCACTTTAAGGTAGGAGGAAACCCACAACATCTGCAAAACTGAATGTTGCTATAAACCTGCGAGCACAATCTTGTATTGCCAGACCAAGAATGATACTGCATTGCCAAGCTACAGACATCACATCCTATCTTGATCGCTTCAAGAAGGTAACTTGCACGAAAATTGACACCATAGGACCGGATTTGAACCTGGTGCCTTGGCTCTGAGATTCAATCGTTCCATCATTGTGCTACCACCTGCCAGATATCAGAGTTAAAGGTGTAGTTACCAGAATGAAACGACAGGGACTCGTCACTGCGACAGGGCGTTGCCATGGAGTTTGTCCATGAGATGCCTGAGTCGTCCATCGCCAGTCCCACGTGGTCACGTACACCTCGACACGCGACGGTCGAAGACTTCGCCACGGGAGTTGCATCAGGGCTGCAAGGGAAGTAACTGGATTTTGTCATCATTGAAAAGTGTCGAGACGACATGTACCTTTAAAAACCCTCTCCTTGCTCTTTAGGGCATCACCGGTTGCCTGCAGCATAGAGAGGGATAAGGCACCAGACTCCATATCTTTAAGAGATGCATGGTGTAGTTTTGTTGCGGTTAATGAAGTTGATAAAAGAAAATATGATTCTCAGTGTCATATAAAACTTTAAAAACACAGTGAGTGAGTGAGTGAGTGAGTGATTACGAAGTTTAAGTTTGTTGCGGGAATCGGGAATCTTTCACTCATTTGCAACGATAAGTAAGTAAGTAAACAAATAAAATAACTATAATAACTAAATAAATAGACTACAGTAAATAACTAACATGTCACAAAAGAATAATAAATAGATAAAAATGTGTGTTCCTATCAAGTCATTCCATACCAAATCACCTAAAAGTGTGGACATTTTCCCACCAATCCCTGTCAGATTTTGCTGAAAGAAATACTATAGGGTATTTAATCAAGAAAAACATATTCAAAATAGAATGCAATATATAAGTCAGCAGTTAATACTAACATTTTGGAGCACTAGTCCTGATAATGATAACATATAGTAAAAGCCTACTAAATCCTAAATCTCTACTAGTCCTTAGGATACATTTAGCATTGAGCATTTGGGTTTTGGCTGCAGGACTAGTACTAATATTAACCCCTGTATAAGGCCTTTAATATTTTAACCAGAAGTATCATTGAGTGGGAGGAGTTTCAATAAATTTATCAACGGGCTACATGGTGATCTATCCACCTGAAGATGGGAGTAGAAATGAATTTTTTTCACCAGAGACCATTTCAGACCTTCACCAAATAATTATTTAATCACAAAATTAGCCTGAATTGCTTCTACCTAGTCCCTTTCTCATAGAACCAAATTTTATGAGTGCCCAGAAACGCTCCAGAATATGAATCAAGTGTCGTGGATCCCAAAAAGGCATGATAGGCCCTATTTTAAAACTACGATATTTAAAAAAACATTCACTGCAAAGACCTAGAATTTTGGATTTCTTCATTAAATACCCTATAGTATTTTTAGTATTTTCTTTCATCAAAATCTGAAGGGGTTGGTATAAACCTCTAGGTGATTTGGCATGCAATGACCCTATCTATCGCCTGTACAGATCCAAAACATAATTCTTTATTATTTTTTTTTAAATCCATAACATGAACCACAAAACAGCCGCCCAATTGAAATAAATAAAATACCTAATTGCAGTATTGGGATGGTCTGCTGTGTCTGGAGTACTGGTGATGAGCTCATGAGAACTTGGAAGAGTCCAAGCAGTGAGGGGTGTCAGGCTACCCAATTCCAGAGATGATCCTGAAATGTGTGAATATGAATCTGCTTCCAAACACTTAAATAACTACATTCATGGTGGCATATTTTTAGTGTGATGAGAACGGTTATTAATGCAATAACTGGAGCATTATTGTTAAACACCAAAATATGGTCAATGTGGCATCCCGATCATTTTACTGTGTGTGCCATCCCGAATGTTTTACAGAGGAGACTTTTACTGTATGAATTCATAGATTATTTGGTCCATTATTATATAAATAGATCTATTGTCAATCCAATTGGTCCCTTAGTTGACATTGTTACATCACGTATACATAACATCATCAATACTTGACATCAGTAAAAGATTGGTGAAAATATTCATGCACTGCTCCTAAAATGTTGACTAAATACACTGATGTATCATGTTAAAATGTTTAAATTAAAGGATTCCCCATCCTTTTCTCGAGTAATTTATTTATAAGAATTGACTGTAATTGTTATTACCATCAGCAAGGTCGATGTGCAAACTTGTGTATGAACCGCTTCGCGGCTTCATACAGTTTGCACGTCAGTTTTTACGTTCATACCTCAAGGAATGTTAAAAAAATGACAGTCAATCCTTAACCTTCTCCCTGCTGGATTAATTAAGAGTGACGTTACGTTGCCTGCTGAATAAAATCGGCAGGAATTACGTCACCACTTGGGGGTAACATTCAAGACAGCTATGC
>JAUTBQ010024120.1:2053-18779 GCA_032361185.1 Lepetodrilus ovalis
TACCCCGATATTATGGCTTCCTGTGAGGAGAATACGGGTGATCAATATTACCGCACTAATCCTTGTTTGATTATTGAAGTCTTGTCTCCGTCAACTGAACGGATTGACTTGCAGGAGAAGTTTGATGGTTATACGCATATCCCATCTTTAATTGAATATGCGGTTGTTTCACAAACCACGCCTTTCTTGCGCTTATTTCGTCGGCGCAATAACTGGAAGGCTGAGTCTTTTTATGCTGATGAATTTATTGATTTTGAATCAATTAATTTAAAAGTACAGGTAAAGCAAATCTATCGACGTGTTAAACGTGAGGTTGGCTTAGTTGGGGATTTATAAACTGTAGAATTACCATGCAATCTATAAACAATAAAAGCATCCTAAATAATCTTAAACTTTCGGGACTGGTTTAAATGTGTTGTTGTAGGTTGGATTGGGCTATTTTGCTATGCTTAAACTCTAATCCAATAACTCACGTCTTGAGTTATATTCTTTCAGCGCATCTGGATTCGCCAAAGCTTCAATATTTTTGATTGTATCACCATGCACAATGCTTCTGACTGCCAGTTCTACAATTTTACCGCTTTTTGTTCGGGGAATATCTTGCACTTGTAGCACTTTGGCTGGAACATGTCGTGGCGTAGTATTCTTACGAATTTGAGACTTTATTTTGTTTATAAGCTCATTATTCAATACCAAGTCATTCGCCAATACTACAAACAGAACAACTCGAACGTCATCTTCCCATTGCTGACCAATTACGATTGATTCTTGAACTTCATCAAGTTTTTCAACCTGTCGATAAATTTCGGCGGTGCCGATTCGCACACCTCCTGGGTTCAAAATGGTATCAGAACGTCCATAAAAGACAAAACCACCACTTTTAGTTTCTAAAACATAGTCACCATGACACCAAATATTTTCATATAAATCAAAGTAGGCTTTATGGTATTTATTTTTATCTGGATCATTCCAAAAGTATATTGGCATACTGGGGAAAGGTTTTACACAAACCAATTCACCTTTTTCATTCAAAACAGCTTGACCTTGGGCATTCCATATTTCAACCTGCATCCCTAAACCTTTGCATTGAAGTTCACCACGCCGAACGGGCAATATTGGGCAACCTAATGCAAAACAAGAAATAATATCAGTTCCCCCTGAAATTGAAGATAAACAGAGGTCATTTTTAATATTCTGATACACATAATCATAGCTTTCGGGGGATAAGACTGAGCCTGTAGAAAGGATTGATCTCAGATGTTTTAGCGAGTGAGTCTTGGTAAAATCAATCGATTCATTATTTAGTACATCAATGTATTTTGCTGATGTTCCAAATACTGTTATCTCCTCCTGATCAGCATAATCCAATAAAATATTTCCATTTGGATAAAAAGGTGAACCATCATAAAGCATTAAGGTTGCACCTGTTGCCAGCGTACTTACCAACCAATTCCACATCATCCAGCCACAGGTCGTAAAATAGAAAACACGGTCGGCAGGCTTTACATCAGTATGTAATAAATGCTCTTTTAAATGCTGGAGTAAGGTGCCACCGACACCATGCACAATACATTTTGGTGCGCCAGTTGTACCCGATGAATACATTATATAAAGCGGCGAATTAAAAGGCATCGGTAAAAATGCTAACTCACTTTCAGAATTGTCTTTGAGTAAATCAGGATAGGACAGTACAGAAACAGACGCATTGCTTGGCTTCATTTGATTATGATTACCCTCACCTGCATAAGGGACAACAACCCACTGTTCAACTGAATCTAAACCCGCAATAACTTCGGTGACTTTACTCATGCAATCATGAGTTTTTCCGTTGTAATAATAGGCATCAATACTGACAAATACTTTGGGCTTTACTTGGCCAAAGCGATCAAGCACACCTTGCACACCAAAGTCAGGTGAGCATGATGTCCAGATAGCTCCAATACTGGCGGTTGCTAACATAAAAATAACAGCTTCAGGCACATTTGCCATAAAACCAGCGATAACATCACCAGCTTGAACATTGTTCTTTTTTAGAAAATGGCTAACACTAGCCACTTGCTGGTAGAGCTCTTGATTAGAAAGCTGACATTTGACCTTATCTTCTCCCCAGAAAACAATCGCGGTTTCATTTGCTGATTCAGGGTTATTTCTATGCTGAAGTAAGTTTTCTGCAAAGTTAATTTTAGAATCTGAAAACCATGTAGCATCAATCATCGAATCTGTATTTTCTAGTGTTTGATCGCCTTTTTTTGCAATAATTTTGGCGTAGTCCCACAGCGTGCGCCAAAAGTCTTCTGGGCAATCAATTGACCACTGATGAAGCGCCGAAAATTGCTCAATATTTGTTGAGAAGCGCGTGTTGACCAGCTGTATAAATGCAGTGATATTAGCTGCATTTATCTGATCCGCAGAAGGATTCCAAAGAATTGCATTTTCAGTCATAGTCTCGTCTATTATTTGGTTTTTTCAGGAGTTACCATATCAAAAGCAGGCAAACTTAAACAGTGTTGATTGATGCTTTTCATTAACGAAAACGCCCTCATATCAACTTTAAAACAGCTTCCTGTCATCCCAGAATACTTCATTATCTTTCAACCCACCCCCCCCTTTTTTTACATTTTTGTAAAAAAAGGGGGGGGTGGTATAACTAACAAAGGAGCCGTGAAACCACTTTATCTAACCAGTTCTCAATAACACTTTTTTCATAACCAGTCAGGTCACGGTTTTCATATCCTGAAGCTTGTACAAGCATCATGGTTTCAGGGTCAATTTCAATGGTAATCTTGCGCGCTCCATTTAAGCGCAGTGATACGATTGCTGATTGACCATTGGCACATAATTTATCATAAGAACCTACACAGTGTTCCATTGCATCACCTTCTGCATCTAACTCTTCTGTTGTGGTTAGCTCAATAAACTTGTATTTCAGTTTGGATTTGGAGGTCGTAACTTTCCAGGATAAACCGAGCTTTTCCCATTTATAAGGACCACGATATTCTTCAGAATAGAGATCATCTAAACGATCATCTGCTTGTCGCTCAAGCATTTCTTGTTCACGCGCTATTGCGGCCAGACGACGTTGCTCTGCTCGTCGGGCAATCTCGCGACGACGTTCAATTATGGCATAGTGATATTCTTGAGTATCAGCCTGAACTTTGGAAAAGCTTCGACCATTCATAGTGAATGTCTTTTCGGCTTTTTCAAACTCGCTAAACTGATGACGCGCCCAAATTAATATTCGCGCCATTTCTGTGCCGATGATCTTGTCTTCATTTAATACCAGCCAACGCACCACGCTATACCAGAATTCTATGGTGTTTGAATTCGGGTGTGTTAGTGGGTTTATAACATACGCCTGATTTTCAGTAATATATTTATAAATATTATCGCTTGCGTTTAAGCGCATTAATTCACAATACAGTACGGCTTCTTCTGGCGACATATAGGCTGGCACATCAAATAGCTCATGCCATAGTTTGTTATTTGCCACCACCCAATCAAAGCTATTGGCAATTTGCTTTACGCTTCCACCTTGCACGTACATGAGGAACACAATTAGCCATTGCAGGTTTTCTTGCGTCGCTGTTTTATTCCAGCATTTTTTTAGACAGGCTGGTGCGGCATATTGCACAAATAGATGCTCAAGCAGGCTGATTTTTCCATCTATATTCCAGTTCAAAGGAGTACGAATCCAGAATTCACTAAGAATACAAATATTTTGTACCAAAATGATGTTATTCGGATAGGCACGTTTTATCACGTCAATGCTCTTGCTGGATAGCTTTTCAGATTGCGCTGAGAGTAACTCTGCCAGACCTTTATTGAGATAATTCTCGTAATAACGCTTGAAGCGACACACTAAATCTTCAGATGGCTTTTTGATGGCGATCTGCTGGAAATCATCTTGCACCGTTATGCTCTTTTCTGTCTTCGCTTCAGTTTGTGCTTTGATACTTGCTGATAGATCAGCCAGGTTATCGGCAAAGACACTACCTATCGTTGGCTCTGGATATAACAATGCATTGATATAATCAAGGTCTTGCTTTTCAACTAATATCTCATGATCTTTATCATTCTGCGCTTGATCAAATCGGTAGTTTGAATTTAGTTTTTGTCCTGAATAAAAATCATGCGTTAAATGATATTGACGCACATCATTTATTTGCAATGCGCGAAGATTATCTTTTAGTTGTTCTTTTAATGATAAGGTTTTCATTTTTAAATCGCCTTTTGGTTGTCTTACCTTCTCACAAGGTGTTAACTCATAGAGTTACTAGCTCATAAAGGTATTAGCAAAGGACGTACCAATTATTATTTTTTAGATGTTATATCATTGTTTTTTCAGCGTTATATAAGATTTATAGAGTGAGTTCCCTTCTTCTTGGAATTACAGAATTTTATTTATATGATTAATTTTATATTTATTTAGATAACTCTTATTATTCACTGATTTCTATCCCAAGTGAACTTTTATTACCCACCCCCCACCTTTTTTACATTTTTTCTTAAATTAGCTCTGTGTTCTCAGTGCTTGGTATGTTAAAAAGCTAGAATACACACAAACCTTGGTAACAGTGCTTTGACACTCGCTAATTTTATATTTGCCCTTTTTATAATCGTTTCACTATTGATCTTTTTTGTGCTGGTGATGCTTATGCGCCAAATCAAGAAAGATGGTCGGCTACCTGCTAAGAAACGTACTATTCTGGGAGCAATTTTATTTATCCCTGCTTTAATAATTTTTGTATTAGTGTTTAAACAAATTACAAACTGGCGTGCTGATATCCAAATACAGCAAGAGCGGGCAGAATTAAATGCCTTTGTAAATTCTGTATACGCACCACTGGTTGACTCACAAAATGCCATCCTTGCTGAAGAAAGAAAAATGAGAGGACTGCTTCAAAAAGTCGATAATCTCGGACGCGAACATCCAAACCATTCGCAATTAATTTCTAAAATCACGCAGAAGTGGCGATTGGGTTTACAAGAATATAATAATGCCTACATAGTGACGGACAGAGAAATCAGGCGCGCATGGATTTCATACAACACCATGGATCAACAGGATGTTCTGGCTAAATTTTCCAAACAATCCGTTAGGCTTGATTTAAAGAACAAAAAAGCACAAAAAAAATATCAAAGTACCATTTATAATATTCAGGATAAACTTATCAAAAGCCTGGACAATGCCAGACAGCTTCTTGATGCCAATCGCAGACCACCTAAAAACAAAAAGCAAAGACTTAGGGTACAAAATATTCGTCAAAATATAATTCCCTTTAGTGAAAGCATTGAGTCAAAGCTTATTGTATTTTTAGGCAAGATAGATGAGAGATTAAGACAAGAAGTCGAAACACAACTGGATTTAATCCGCATCGCCTCACAACAAAGTATTATTGTTAGAAACCATTTGCAGAATAACCCTGATCTTGAGGCTCCTTTAGTTACGACAATTAATAACTGGTTGGCATTAGAGAGTGAAAGCAGAGAAAAGCTTAACCAAATATTATATGCAATCGAAGCCGAGTACATAGCACTGAGCCTTGACTTACCCCCAAAAAGCCCTGCCATTCGAGCCATGCACAAAAACCTGTTGAAAAATATTCCTTTAATGGTTGGGAAATCGTTAAAACAGAAGCAGACTATTGACCAGAGTTACAATATTGGTCCGCGACACTAAGGAATGAGAAACGTGCATGCATGACTTCAATATTCTAAACGGCACTAACAGATTCACTACTCCATTTTTCTATCACATCAGCTATTTTCTTTAAGTTAATTGGCTTAGCCATATAATCATCCATACCAGAATCTAAACATTTCTTTTTATCTTCTAACATTACATTTGCAGTTAGGGCTATTATAGGTATGCGAGAATCTAAGTGTGATTTCCAATAGTTTTGTAATTTTTGAGTTGCTTCATAACCATCTAGCACTGGCATTTGGCAATCCATAAGAATTAGATCGTAATCATGTTGTGAGTTTTCAATTATTGTATCCACAAGTAATTGACCATTGTTTTTAATAGTGATATCACAGTTTAACTTTGCCAGCATTTGCTCTATAACAACTTGATTAACTGCATTATCTTCTGCTACCAGAACATTAGTTTTCTTGTTGCTTTGTTGTTTTTTTGTTTGGGTATTTGTTGGATCAGTAATATTTTGCTGTGTTTCCTTTTTTATTTTGTTTTTAGCGGGTTCAAGCGGAAGGGTAAAGGAAAACACACTGCCTTTACCTACCTCAGAATCAACCTTCATTCTTCCGCCCATTTCATGCACTAAACGTTGACTAAGCGCTAAACCTAAGCCTGTGCCACCAAAGTTCCGCGTGGTTGAGGCATCTGCTTGAGTGAAATACTGAAATATATTTTGCTGTTCTTCGGCTGATATTCCTATACCTGTATCAGTAACCTTGCATATAAATAGGATGCATTTATTTTTCTTTTTTAACGCTATATCTACGTTCACACCACCCTTTTGGGTGAATTTAATTGCATTCCCCAGCAGGTTAATAACTGCCTGACGTATCCTTGTAGGATCACCTCTAAAGATCTCTCCAACTTTACTGCGATAGGATATATCAAGTGATATATTTTTATCATGAGCATTTTGCTTCAATAAATTAACCACTTCATTAGTCAAATCTTTTAAATTGAAGTCTATCGACTCAAAATTGATTTTCCCTGCCTCTATTTTGGATAAATCAAGGATGTCATTTAATAAAACCAATAAAGAATCAGCTGAGTTTTTTGCAATTGTTAGGCGTTTTTGTTGAGGTTTAGGTAATGAATCAGGATCATTAAGGGCAAGTTCTAGCATTCCCAAAATACCATTCATTGGGGTGCGTATTTCATGACTCATATTTGCCAAAAATTCACTCTTAGTTTTAACAGATGAATTTGCAGCCTTTATTGCGTGGGTTAAACGCTTGAGCAACATACTCATATAAAAAGACAAGACAAGAATGGAGAGGTAGGCAGTCATAATAATAGTACTATTATCGATCCAGTATTTCTTAAAAAGACAAGCAATAGTAAAACCAACTAAACTGCTTAGAAGTGCAAACTTCATATATCGCACGCCAAAACGGAAACCATTTCCAATAATCAGAATCAGGTAAAACCAGCTCATCGCTTCTACCCACTGAATACCAAAAGTCATAAACAAACTTAGAGTTGTTACATCAAGCACTATCCCTATAATAACGCGAGCATTGCTAAGCTTAGGATATAGCTTAATTGAAAAAAATAATGAGAGCACCAACACAAGGTATATAACTAACAACGTTATAATTTCAGATAACACTGAATCAGTGATTTTTTGTAAATAGATACCGTAAATAGTATAGATACAAGCAAGAATAAGGACAAAAAATCTCATCATTGATTGCTCTACTTCGCTACCTATTCTATAGGACAATTCATTAAGTTCTGTTCTTAGTATATTTTCCATAAGCAATATGAAGCTTTAGTTTCTTGCAAGTATCTTTAATGAAGCGGGTTTGATAGCCTCTGGTTTAGTATCAATTGATGATACGTTGTTATTTTTATTTGTATTAACAGAGCCTTTCTTTTTTTGTCTTCTTGTTAAAAGAGCCATCATTCTTAATTGTTTTTCATTCAGCATCATTGCGGCATCTACCCATAAATCAATGCTGTATTTCAGACTCTCATAAGTAATGTTTTGAGAGTTTTGTTTAATTAAACGTAATGCTCGATGTGGATTCAGATTTTTTTCTTGGCTAGCAATAATCTTTTCTATTTTTTGAGTACTTTCACCTCTTTCAACTAAAGAATATACCCCTCCCATTAGTTTTAGCTCTTGCGCTGAATAGCGTTTTGCAGTCGTGAAGGCTTGCTCTGCCTCAAGAGAACCCGAGTGACGTTCCAAGAGTGCATAACCTCCCATTCCTGGGAAAAAACCAAAAAGAGATTCTGGAAAAGAAAAAGTAACGTGTTTTTCAGCAATAATATAATTACAGGCCAGAGCAGTTTCAAAGCCTCCCCCCAAGGCATCACCTGATACTCTAGCAAAGGTTGTTATTTGTCGCTTTCCACCCGTTAGCACCCAGTAAAGAAGATCAATACAAACGATAGCATAATCTTTTAATCTTTCTGAATCTTGTTGTTTAACGAGTTCTGAAAAATACTCAAGATCACCTCCTAGGTTATAAAAATCAGGGTGATCAGACTCCAGAACAAAGTAACGTATACTATCCAGATTAGATGAATCCAGAGACCCATATTCATTGAGCTTATAAATTAGATCATGTAACTCCATTAACATTGACAATGTGAAACATTGCCTTCCTATAGGTTTCATTCCAACCCAGATCGTACCCGTTTCTGTATTAATTTTAATGTTAAGTTCTTTATAAGCAGGTATAGATGAGGACATTTTTTCTCCTAATATTTATTAATTTTACGGATCTTATTTACTTTTAATCTACAGGATTGAGATCTAAAAGATGCTGTAAGGCAGCATGTAAATAAGCCAAATTTTGTTCAAGTTGTTTTTCTGGTGCGGTTGTTGCAGATTGTTCAATCGTCTTTGCCACTTCAGCCAACTCATCAAGTCCAAGATTCAATAATGCCCCTTTTAAACTGTGTGCTGTTTCGGTAGTTTCTTTTAAGTTTTTTTCTTTATACGCATCTTCAACAGAACGTAAAGTTGCTTTCAGTGGCGCTGACAGGGCTTTAAGAACACCTAGAACTTGTTCATCATCCATGCTTAGCTCGACCTTTAAATATGCTTGTGCTTGTAGTCGAAATTTTTTAGCATTTACGTTGATGCTCAATGCATCATTAAATTTATTTTCCACAACCCTTTCCCCTGTTTATATATTTTCTTACCTAGAAGCTTGTCCGAGAAGGTTTACTCTGAGGTTTCAGCTACTTTCTCTACCCATTTAGACACAACTTGTTGTAATACTTTCTGCTTTATTGGTTTTGAAAGATAACCATTCATTCCAGCGCTTAAACATTTCTCTTTATCACTCGCTAGTGCATCTGCAGTTAATGCAATAATTGGAATAGCATCCACCTCTAAATCTTGCTCCCATTGACGTATATTATGAGTCGCCTTATAACCGTCCATGACTGGCATATGCACATCCATTAGCACTAATTTGTAATGATTATTTTTAACTTCATTAACCGCTTGCTGCCCATTTTCAACATGCTGAACTGTAAGCCCGATCTGCTCCATCATCGTCATGGCTAACAGTGCATTTACAGAATTATCCTCTACTAATAAAATATCTGATAGAGAGTCATCTGAGCCTTTAATGACCTCCTCTATATTATTGTTAATCTTTAGACACTCCAGTAATGTGTCTTTTAGTTGTGTTTCGCGTATTGGTTTAACAAGGCAAATTTCTATATTAGCAATTTCCCGCTCTTGTGCGGCTAAATTATAGGAACTGAGCGTAACCTTGGAAATATCTTGAAAATCTTGATGCACATTTAACATCTCTGACAACTCAAAACTTTCCGCTCCTGGCATATAGTAGTCAATCATCACAACGTCAAACCTACTTAAATTATCTCTTCCTTGATAAAGTTTTTCAATTGCTTCACAGCAATTGTCTACAAACTCTGACTCAATACCCCACATTGAAAAATAATGTTCAAGTACAGAATGACTTGTACCTAGTTGTTCTACAACCAAGACCTTGAGGCTTGATAAGTCAGAACCAAAAGACACCTCTTCTATGTCATTAACATCAACTGATTTAAAAGGAATATCTACCCATAAATGTGTCCCTTTACCCTCAACGCTCTCTATATTAATGCTGCCACCCATCAAGTGAACTAACTCTTTACTAATAGTCAATCCTAAACCAATATCTTCAAACTGATCCATTGTTGAGTCATTAGATAGTGTAAAGGCGCTTGATATTTTTTCTACTATTAATTCGGTAATTCCAATTCCTGTATCAGTAATCTCAAAACGTAAAATGGTCTCTTCTTCAATCTGTTTTACACGATGTACTTGTAATGTAATTTCACCTTGATGGGTAAACTTTACCGCGTTATTTGCCAAGTTTATTATAATCTGGCGAAGCCTAGTTGAATCACCTTTTATACGCTCAGGTAAATCTTCTGATACCTCTGTCGTTAGTATTAAGTTTTTCTCTTTTGACATTGAGCGAACAACAGAGTTAACTTCAGCTAATAATTCCTTAATATTAAAGGTTGTTTCTTCAAGATCCAGCTCTCTGGCAGTGATTTTTGTAAAGTCTAAAATATTATTGACAATATCAAGTAGATTCTCACCTGACATCAAGGCGGTATTGATGAATTTATAATCTTTATTATCCAAATTACTACTATCTTTTACAATCTCCAACGAACCTAGAATACCGTGAATTGTGGTACGGATTTCATGACTCATATTTCCCATAAAAATCGATTTAACCTGTAATTCTTTAGTCGCATCAATGCATTGTTTTGCTTTTTCTTGTAACTCCTTTTTTAACTCCTTCTGTTCATATGAAGATTCATCCATAGATTTTTCGGATAGATTGCGTGCATTCTCATGACTGGCATAAGTACTGTTGATCGCAGCAATAAAAGCCTGCCACTGCTCTTTACTTTTCGGTAAATCATCTTCTGTCAAATCAGACTTTTTTAGTTGTTGCCGTAAGTTTTTATCAAGCATTCATTTCACTCCTATTATCCTAAGTACCCAAGATCCTAATTCTCGAACAAGCTTCTAGACAAGTTATCCATCAATTTTTGCAAGCATTTTGGTTTTAGAAAAAACCAGACCCCTATCTGAGAATAAGAACCGTAGCGAAGGAAGCTGATTGGGTCGGTCTGAGCCTACAATCAGCGCTAAAAAGATGAATATGATTTATTCAATATTCTAGTACCACTCCCCTTTTTTTCATTTATTCGCTAGATCCTGTAAGTACATACTAGAGTACAAATAAATGATTTGTAGAGTGAATTTTATGTGCGATCACTTGCAGTGATTTAGGTATTACTATTATTGCAATGGTTTTAATTATATAAATCGCGACCTGTTTTTTATAAATACAGATGAAATAAACTTGTTCATAGCATAGCCACACTACTACTAGTACAGTAAACACTAAGTTCAACCAATAATCGGAAGGTATAAATATCCGATAACAGCGTTATTGTCCGAACTTAGCATTCACTGTCTAGTTTTAAATGTATTACCCCCTTTGCAAAAGTACAACAACAGCGATGGCTACAGACAAAGAGCCCATTGGGCACTTCTGTGATGCGGATAGTATGAACTAATCAATACGCTAGTATCCCTCAATAATATTATATTGATTCACTCCGCAGGGAGCTGACCAAAGCCCTCAGGGCTGCATTGTGAAAGTACTAGATACTAACACTAATAAAACAACTGGTCAATTTTTAATCAATCTAAAAGCTTCTCCAATAATAGAGAGCTTAATTGGCAGAAAATAAGAATAATTAGGTCATTCATAAAACATATAAATATTTCCACATTGATTCAATTCATTTATTGACCTAATTTGATTGTTATCTGTTTTTTTTATCAACAACACAATAACTCATTTGATAGTTTTCTATTTTTTGTTGTAAACGCATAAATAAGGATAAATTGGCATTACCCAGAAATGATAAAATCATATTAGCTGATTTTACATACTTAAGCCTTTTTTCATTATCCCATGAAGTTGGTGGCTCACCCAAATTAGCAATTCTATCAGCCAGCTTTACTGTCCAAACTGATTTTGGTTGCTTTTTTATTCTTTCTAAAGAATCTTTCATTTGTGCTTCTTTAGCACTCGCCTCATCAATTGCTAGTAACTGGTTATTTTTGGTTAGTGCCATAACGCCGTCTGCAATAGCTATTGAAAATTCATCAACAATTTCATTGTACGTTGTATCGGTATCTTCGATAGTGTCGTGTAAAATAGCACAACTGACGGCTAAGTTAATATCTGGGATGCTATCAGCAACGGCTATTACCTCCATCACTACATTTCCAATATGTGTTAAATATGGCAAATCATCACCGGGATATTTTTGATCTTTATGTTTTTTTGAGGCGAATAGCCAGGCTTTTAAAAATTTTTCTTGATTAAACATATTAATTATTCCCAAAAGTATTTTAAGCTCGATACCGCCTTCGACAAGCTCAGGGTACTAGTAGTCTATGCTTATCGAAGGCGGCAATTCGTTATTCTCACTAAATACTCTTCAGATAAGAATACCTCACTAGAATAACTATTCTGCATATTAACACCTTGCTCTTTACAAAAACGAGATTATTGGAGATATGCTTAACCGTAAAGAGCAAACAGGTTACCACACCTATTTTATATAATATTTTCAGGTTACTATTACTTGAAGCTGTTTATAGTTACTATACGTCCAAACCAATAATCAGGATATTTATTATGACAGTAAGCTCTTTTCATCCACCACGCCGTACCCTTATGGGACCAGGTCCTTCTGATGTAAACCCTCGTATTCTTGAGGCAATGTCACGTCCTACAATAGGGCATCTTGACCCTATGTTTGTAGGCATGATGGATGATACCAAGAAGATGTTGCAAGATACTTTCTTGACTAAAAATGAGCTTACTATGCCTGTTTCTGCACCAGGTTCTGCTGGTATGGAAACTTGTTTTGTGAATATGGTTGAGCCAGGCGATACAGTTATTGTTTGTCAAAACGGTGTATTTGGCGGTCGCATGAAAGAGAATGTGACACGTTGTGGTGCAACCGCAATTATGGTTGAAGATGACTGGGGCAAGCCAGTTGATCCACAAAAACTGGAAGATGCTTTAAAGGCGCATCCAGAGGCAAGTACCGTGGCATTTGTTCATGCAGAAACATCAACAGGTGCAATTTCAGATGCCAAGACATTAGTTGAATTGGCTCATAAATATGATTGTTTAACCATTGTCGATGCGGTAACTTCACTTGGTGGCTCTCCTCTAAAAGTAGATGAGTGGAATATTGATGCTATCTATTCTGGCACGCAAAAATGTCTATCTTGCACACCCGGTATTTCACCCGTAAGCTTCAATAAAGCGGCAACAGATCGTATCCAAAATAGAAAAACACCCGTACAAAGCTGGTTTATGGATTTGAATCTTGTCATGGCTTATTGGGGGGCAGGAACGCAACGTGCCTACCACCACACTGCGCCAATCAATTCACTTTATGCTTTCCACGAATCATTAGTGATTTTATTGGAAGAAGGTGTTGAAAACTCTTGGGCGCGTCATGCTAAAAACCATGAGGCACTTAAAGCTGGCTTTGAAGCCATGGGCTTGAGCTTTTTTGTCGATGAAGATTACCGTTTGCCACAGCTAAACGCTGTTACTATTCCTGAAGGTGTTGATGAAGCAGCTCTGCGTAGCACCTTACTTCACAGCTATAATCTGGAAATTGGCGCAGGTTTGGGCACAATGGCTGGAAAAATTTGGCGTGTTGGTCTTATGGGCTATGCCAGTAATGAAACGAATGTTTTGTTCTGCCTTGGTGCTATGGATGCAGTACTTAGTGATATGGGCGCAAAGATCGACTCAGGCAAGGCTGTTAGTGCAGCAATGAAAGTCTACGCTTAACAAAGTTAGAATCAAGTTTTATGCTTTTACATCCACTCGAATCGAATCACTTAGCCCATTTTTTTCCACCTTCAAAATAGTGCTTCCTGCACGAATAGCGGTAACTTGTAGATTGGATATTTGTATAATATTGGGATTGTCGACGATTAGTTTTGGATTTGAAATCTTGTGTATTTGAGCATTGCTATCTTCTTCAGAAACAATAACTTGCTGTTTAGTACCAAGACCCTTAAGTGTAATATAACTAGGGTTGATCGCTAATCTTCTTCCTTCATTCGTAATAGGAACATTTTGAAAAATAAAATGAATGTTGTTTTGTGTTTTTTCTTTGTTCTTAACTTGTTTTAGTGTGACTTCATTACTATCAGTACTGGCTTCAAAAAAAGCAGTAATAACAACGTTATCGCTTTTCCTTTGCGGATATTTTTCCATGCGGTGTTTCCCCTAATTATTTGAATAAGCGCTTACTGATGAATTGCGACAATATCTGATAGACTCCATCTATTAGATACACTCTCAGGATATGATTACTCAGATATGTTGTTCTTTATGAAAAGAAGCGCATAACTATGGTCATAGTTATTTATTTCAAAATAGATCTAACAGAACTATTTGTGGACACGAATGTGTCAGAACGGGTTGCCCTAAAAAACTATTACATATTCTTTACGAAACAAGATATGCCTTTATCGGTGCATTCTCAATCGTAAAGAGTATAAATCAATGCATATTGGTCTAGTTCCATCAAACAGTTCATTCTCCCAAAAGAAACCATTAGATAGAACCAGACCAATAGGAACTGACTCACACCTAAATTGAATTTAATCAGGAGCGCAAGATGCTTTCAATGTGAAAAAAATCACATTGACTAGTATTGTTTATTATGCAATTGCTAAAAATCAAAATTTTGATGAGTAATCATAGAAGCCATTTGATTATAAAAACAACTTAAAGATCATCTAATATATTAAATAAACCTATGATATACATTAGTTTTTCATTTGATATTCCGCCAAGCCTTTGGCGTAGTTCTCCAAGTAAGTTTGAAGCATAGCTATAAGAAATACCAGTTGTATCATTAATATTTTTTAGCGGCTCACCCGAAATAAAATACTTCAGGATAATAATTTCTTTTGGCTTCATCTCAATTAGCAAAGGTATAACAAATATTTCTGCTAGAGATGATTCTGACATATTCACAGTGGCATCATGAAATAGTTGCGTGCAAATGCTTAATGTCCCTAAGTTTTCTTTTTTTAATTGATTGAATTTTGCATTTTTTGCAGTACTCACCATGCTTGCTCCAGCAATACCCCTGTCTTCTGACATGGTTGGTATTGAAAGAGCATTTCTTACATTATGATCATATTTAGCAATGCTAATAATGCTTTTTTCTGCATGACTTAGTTCGTCAGAATGTTTAAACTCCTGCCAATCCATAGGGGCTAATTGTTTGGCTTTTATCCTTCTTACGGTAAAGTCATTTTGATCCATACGATCATGGGTATACTGCTCAATAAAGCTGTTAGGAAACAATTCAGAAGACATAAAAACAGGCGCACGCTGAATATCTTTTTCTAAAGAAAAATCAGGCATAAAAGTATAACTAACACCTTCAAACCCTAGTCTTTGAACATATTTTTCAAATATTTCAAAACGGCTGGATAACGAATTCTGAGCATAAATATCAGCGGCAAAGTCTCCTAATAATTGTTTATTAATAGGCATGTTTCCCTTCGCAGTCAGTTATTGAAGACTCCTATCATCTCATTTTATTCCTCATTGTTACATGATCTTATAGAGGTTTTCTACATACGATAAAATTAAGCCCCCCTTCATAATATCTTTGATGACAAGTCATTATTTCAAATCCAATAGATTGCAGTTGCATAAGCAGCTGATTCATCGATGAAAATTCAGCATTAGAATTATCTGCTATTTCTAAATTATATTTTCTGAACAATGCATAATCTGGATGCCACATCATTTCCTTTTCTACTTCATTTTGTAATTTTAACTGATCTAAATTTTCATTTGGGTTTGCCAGAACAAAAATTCCACCAGATTCTAAAAGAGTATAGATATGCTTGAGTGTATTTATGGGATCAGAAAAAGCGTAATAACTTAAAAGTGATACCGCAGAAGTATATGTCCCTTTTGCATCTTCAGCTTTTTGATGAAGAACCTTAAATGAAGGTTTTGATAATCGCTGCATAGTAAATTGTGCAATTTCAAACATATCTTGAGAATACTCGATTCCCATGTACTCTGATATTTCTTTATTATCAATAAGTAGAGGGGCTAGTCTTGCTGGACCACAACCCAAATCAACCACCGACCCCTTTAGATATTTACAAGTCTCTTGATAGACTTTTCTTTGATAGTCAGTGTAAATGCTTGCAAACATTTGACTATATTCATTCCATGTTGAAATGGCGTATGGAGCTACTTTCTGTTGATGATTATCTAAACCAATCCACTTGAAGAATCGATCTGATGTTTTGTTTAAGCGCCACTCAACACAAGCAAATGTTAAGCCACTACCATTCATATTTTCAATATTAGTTGCCAACACTTCTGCGCCAAGGCGATTACGATAAAATTTAACATGACTTTCATTTATTACCACAACCACAGAATTTATTTTATTCTCAACAGGTATGGTGTAAAAAGCTTCATAGTAAAGCGCTATTTCGTGATTCTTTTTTCCTTCCTCTGAAATGGCTAATCGACCAGCTTCCACTATTTTTAGTCCTTTATAGCGATATTTGCTAAGAATTTCATGCGCATAATCATCAGCAGGAAAACCTAGGGGGTTATCAAAAATTAATCTTGCTGTACTTGTGATATCACCATGAGCATTTTCGGCATACATGATGATTGAAAATGCATCGTGTGGATCACTTTGATAGTTTTTTAAATCTGGATAATCTACGCTAAAAATCTTTCTTCTGAAATCAATAACTCTTGCCATGTCTGCTTGTGTTTTAGCTATTTTTAGACCTTGGGGTAATTGTGAAGTTTTAACGCTATCCAGTATTTGAGATGTTTGATGAAATGGTTTTTGTTGAGGCGGGGATGCAAGTTGAGTCATAAGACATTTCCTCTAGATTGAAAAACAGAATTGAATTTCACT
>JAUTBQ010024231.1:0-18778 GCA_032361185.1 Lepetodrilus ovalis
ATTATTATTATTATTATTATTATTATTATTGTTGTTGTTGTTGTTGTTGTTGTTGTTGTTGTTGTTGTTGTTGTTATATTTGCTACACGATGTATACATGAAGGTATTACTTTCAATATAACAGGTCCTGTATGCAAGAGACTCCGGTGTTGGCGTAGGAGGAGATGTCCGTATGGGTTTCAGTACATCAGAGGATGCAAGACATGTCGGTGTAAGAAACGTGAGTAACCTAAATAATAAAAGAAAACAAAACAAAATCCCGTATCATAGGTTATCATTGCTGTGTTGTTATTACTGTTGTCATCTTATCAGAGCACAAACTGGGGTAGAAGCTGTCATCCGGGGACTTGCCACTATTACATGTTTTAACTGGAAGTTTCACGACGTTATAACTATCTTGTACTAGACAGTAATATTTCGGTATTTGGTGCCACACACAACAAAAAGACAAATTGCATACTAGTAATACCTATGTAAACTAAATACATGTTGATGGAGATGAATAACTGGGGATTAGCCTATATTTTTATTTACAGTATTGTTTAATATTCCTGTGAGTATGTGTGAATGTACGTACATGTATCAAACTTAAATGGTCTAACTGAACAGATCCGACGTGCCCGAAGTTTTTCATGCCGTGTGCCCCGTGCAAGTTTGGATATAAAATTATCAATGGATGTAAAACCTGCACTTGTCGACGACGTGAGTACAACACTTTTCGGAAAGTCCAATTGGCCGAGCTCTAGCGAGCATAACACGAGATTATGTGCCACTACTTGTTCTACTTCTACTAGTAGTACTACTACTACAACAACAACTACTACTACTACTACTACTATTACTAATAATAATAATAATAATAATAATAATGATATTAATAATAATAATAATAATAATAATAATAATAATGGTAATTTTAATTTAACACCAATCTGTATAGATACTTGGTGAGTATGTCTGTGTGTACGTGTGTGTGTGTGTGTGTGTGTGTGTGTGTGTGTGTGTGTGTGTGTTCGACACATGGTAGTTTGGTTTATTGAGCCAACAACAAATACACATGCCTGTAGTGTTAGTTTTCTGGCTGTAGCTGGACACTAGTTATTGCTTCTGGACCTGACTGGCTGTGTTTATCACCGGTTACTCCCCTTGGCTAGTTTTGTCCTTCTTTCCCCATGTGACATCCTGTATCGGCCCCTCGTAACGTCACATACACATATACACCCACATAGATATCCAGTAACAACACGTGTACATTCAATACTGCTTTCATCTTCATCTCTAAATGTATGTATTATGAATGGTCTCGGTAATCATTTACAAGATCGTAAACATCGGTATCCTGTTGAGCCGTCTATTTAACCATGTATCTCGGCAGAACATACATCACATGCAGTACATGTGTCAGAGTGATTAGCATTATATGTCTAATATAATTGGATGTGCGGGTGGTAGCGCAATGCCAATGGTATTACGTTAGGCTCTGGGTGCAAATCTCGTCCCGGGAGCTCGGCCTTATCGATCAATGTTCGCAATGGCAATATCTGTCTGACTCGATTAATGATAGGATACACTGTCTGTAGTGCAGTTGTTATCATTTGTCCCTCAGTAGCAGTAGGTTTAGTGCAACAATCAGGGCTGTGGATATTGCGGGTTTCCTCCTGCCCTAAATCTGACAAGCCATAATATGTGAAATACTATTGAAAACGCCTCTGAACCATAAGTTCATAAAATCAAGTACAATTTAATATTGGTAGTATCCATTCTTTCTACACATACACACACCCGTGTAAATCACAGGTATTGTTTTACCGTAAAATAGTGTAAATATAACTCCCTCTTCAAAACGACGATAGACACGTGTATGAGTGTTGCTGGATAGACACGTGTATGAGTGTTGCTGGATAGACACGTGTACGAGTGTTGCTGGATAGACACGTGTATGAGTGTTGCTGGATAGACACGTGTATGAGTGTTGCTGGATAGACAGGTGTATGAGTGTTGCTGGATAGACACGTGTATGAGTGTTGCTGGCATGCCACTGGATATACCACTGATAGGCACACCATTCCTTACATAAACGAATAACTTCTCAATTACTAATTAAGAGTTCTACGCAGTGAATATATGAATATATGAACTTTAATATTTGTCTTATGACGGTACTGTTTCACACGTAATTGCATAAACGAAAATAGGACAGTGTTATCCGTGTAATGTACTCGTTTATTACAGTGACCAATCTCCCTCGGGCAGAACACGTAATTCATTTAGACAATAGATTACCAGATTATCAGGGAATCATCGGAAGCCGTTATTAATGCGTCCCACGCCGAGCCCAGGGAGGGTGGTCCCTTCTGTTTCAGTGGGTGGCTTTAGTAACCCTGACCTAGGACCTCAGTATACACACTGTAGGCTTCTCTTCTGATATAACACTGGTTGTGTGGCGTGCTTATAAGCACTAAGTATGACGGTAATGGTAGACGTAGATCACTCTGACATAATTCTGGGTGAAATTATGCGAGGCTTTACGAGGCATATTCTAGTTAAAGAAATAGGTTTATGCATTCTGTGCGCGAGGTTTGGCAGACTATAGCATGTGTGCATCTTAGTTATAACGCTATAAAACACCGAGCGCAAATATCTTCAATGACATTTTGATAGAACTATATTTGGCTGCATTGAGTTGGGGGTGGAGAGGGGAGGGACATAAAGCTATGGATCCCATGTCACCTCACTATAAAGACACGACGTCTCAGATACACGGTCTTCAGGCCAGTATGGCTGTATACGGATAACTGTCCATTAAGCCAGCATTAAATGACCATAACTACCTTTGAAAACAAGTGCATGCTAAATAATATTGTTACTATGTTTGCAAACAAACCACTGGTTTCATGCCTGTACACCTGTGGGATATGGCTAACCATGTTTGTAAGGATGCAATGTCTGTCTAACCATGTTTGTAAGCATACCATTTTTGTAAGCATGCAATGTCTGGCTAACCATGTTTGTAAGCAGGCAATGTCTGGCTAACCATGTTTGTAAGCATGCAATGTCTGGCTAACCATGTTTGCAATAAAATGAGGGTTGTGACTAACCATATTCACAGAAAGCGATATACCGGGTATAGCTAACCAAGTATGTAGACAAGCGGTATATGGCTAACCATGTCGGCAAGTAAGCGGTATCTGGCTAACCATGTCTTAAACAAGCGGTATCTGGCTAACCATATCTGTAAACAAGCTGTATCTGACTAACTATGTCTGTAAACAAGTGTTATCTGGCTAACCATGTCTGTAAAAAAACGGTATCTGGCTAACCATGTTTGTACACAAGCGGTATCTGGCTAACCATGTTCGTACACAAGCTGTGAAGTGTGTTCCTACTATGTTGACTTCATTGTGCAGCCTCACATAATTAATACAACAACACAATTCAGTAAACGGTAATTCCAGTATAGTAACCATGGCAATGTTGATGGAACGCTGAGTTGAGCTACACGCCTGTGGACAAACTCACCTATAAACAGTTCCGAGTCCGTGCAGAAACCGTCGGATTTTGAACAGGATAAACCAGCTAGCGTAGTCCAATAAATGGATCCAACAAGCCAAATGTAATTACCTGTAAACATGGTAAATGCAATCTCTGATTTGTCAATACAGAGAGGCTTAAGTAATGTCTTTGTGCGAAGGGTAATTTAATGTGAATTTATCTGGTAATCTAGTTTTCGAACAAAATTATTGAAATAATGTCATTATTGTTTATGTAACGGGAATTGTAGTGGCATCTTGTATTAAGGCAGATGGGATTTCTAGTTACATGTTAATGCTGACTAATCTATACATGCAGGTTTCAGCAGTCATCTGAATTTCTAGTTGATTATGTATTCGCTAAGCTGGTTTCGGAGATCATGTTGGTTATATATAGGCAAGTATATCACGAATACATATCATACGTGAAGCTATATAGTGCATGTAGTGCTTCGAAATCAAGTTTAATTCGCGTTATAGTCATGCCAAATACACCGGAAAGTATGATTGCAAAATATTACTAAATGCTTTAAACCTATTTGCGTTGATATCTTTTTATTCAGTGCACCTTACTGCGAACCACTTTTGAAGTTTTAAATCAGTTTTTATAGGAATAATTTACTCTATGCTCGTATCACTTCCTTTCCAAAACTTCGGGTTAAAAGAATCTCGAAAAAAGATGCTCTGCTAAATACTTGTAAGCTTAATTACAGAACACATAATTATCCAGTCAGGAAATCTATTCCATAAATGCTTCGGGAGGGGAAATCTGTTGGTTCCAATTCGGAATCCTGATGGAAACTTGGTGGAATGTGTGCATCAGCTGCGCGTAGTTTCCCCTGGAGTGAAGACGTGGTCTTACTGTGCTAATCTTAATCATCAATTTAATTAAAACTAGATCCAAACCTAACGCTCAGTTAAATTGGCTAGGAATTAGTTCAGGCATGTCAGGTGTCGCACATGGAATACTAGTACTATTCACTGCTATATATCAAGATGGTTATGGGTAATTATTCTGTAAATCACGTAAAGCTAATTTTCTCCCGATCAATAAATACACATCTCTCCAAAACTGTAACATGCTAGTATTCCATGATCTCGGGCATATAAAAACAAGGTAAATGCTGTTGTTCAATCTTACTTTTATTAACAATATATAATAAATATATAACAACCGTCTCCACACCGACACACGTGTATTACACGACACCAACCACGCACACACTGGGACTCTGGAAACATCTACTTAACAGAGTTCAAAACTGAAGGTCGACATGAAACGTGATTGTTTAATATGTGAGTGCAATACTTCTATCGATGACGTTATATGATGGAAACAGGACAGCTTTGATGAACGCAAAATTAATAAATTAATAAATAACGCGTATTAATTGACACTGTAATGCTGTGTACAGGGGTGTAGTGTCATCAGAGCATATAGATACTTGATACTGGTTCAAATGGATCATCATTAGTGCACAATGGTTACACATGGCATCACAGCACAACAGGCTATGGCGTTGTTAGGATCTTGGACAGGACACCATACGTATTTTGCTGTTTTATGTGCATAATAGTTCAAGCCAATTTCTTAATCTACCTTGAAGACAATATGCGGAAATCCTAAATGTAACAAATTGTATTGTTATCAGGACTAGTACTCCAAAACGTTTTTTGTAATCGCTGATATTGTCACATAAACTTTTATCTGTTTTCAATAACATAAAGGGATATCTATATGCATTGGTTAAGTGATGATTAATAGGACTGTATAGAACAATGTATGAACGTGTGACTGTGAGGACATTCTGGTAGCGTTCCAGAGTGTGACGTATACTCCAAGGCCACATACTGGTAGACATGTACTAGGCCTACATAGACACACACACAGTTACCGTGCTCGACTTCACCATTGCTTAAAACACCTATACACAATGATAGTCAAATATCCACGTGTTACACGGTGTCACCTGTTTTCGTGATGGGATTTCACTGCAAAATATTTACTGTAATATCTTGGAAGGATCACCATGGGACAGTTTATTGTACGTGTAAATGATGTTTTGTCCGTTTTTTGGTCACATACAATTTTGAGCATTTCCCATTACAACCATGAACGAATAATTGCACGAAACCGAGAACACGTGAGAGTGGTGTTGCTTTATGCATTGCACGTTTCCGGGCGTTTGCTTTTATGAGTTGTATTAACCCTCTCCCAGTTGAAAGCAACTTGAGATGCCATCTCCAGGACATACAAGAACATTGACTGAGACTACGAGGGTTAACACAGGTCCAGGCAACTTACGTCTTCATTCCGCCGATACACTATTAGGGCCAATCATTCTTAGAAGCATCTTCAGACAGGGACGACATTCTGAATTTACAAACCTCCGTTGTCAGTTTGTCACTGGAAAAAACGAGTATCCACTCGGGCCATGCAAGTAACGTGTATAGTGAGTGGGCAATGCCTCGCACGACGTCACCCTATCATAACGGAGACTTATCGTTCAGAATTGTGATAGTAATATGCTGTTTAGGCTCCTTTTTCGGAGAAGGCAAGTCCAGCTTGCTCATGTCGATACAGAAATCTCTCGGGAGCAAGAACACAGAATCATTGCCACTGTCTTTAGATTTCAGAGACTCCTTTTCCTCCTTGCTGGCGCCCAGAGAGGGACTCGGGTTCTTCAGAATGCTGATCGGTTCTTTAGCGGGAGGTTTAGGACTTCCGTCGCTGTTCAGCTTCTTCCGGAAGGAGCCTGTCGTGATGGAGGTGAAGGCCGACATCTTGTCAAACAGCTTCTCACGGCGCACCTTCTTCCTGAGCAGGACCATCTCCTTGAGGTATGTCCTCAACTGGTTGTCCTGCTTGTTCTTGCGGATGTGGGATGCGATCATCATGATGATAGAAAGGCCGTAGATGAGGATGACGGCGACCACGTAGTACAGTGCGCCGATGTCGTCGTAGTCGCGGCTGAGTCGCGGGTCCTCGATGACGCCGACCCAAGAGTTGTTCTCCTGCTGGTGGATGCGGATATTGAGGAGGCCGGAGTCCAAGGCAGCCCTGGGGGAGGGAGCAGAAAGCAAATAATTACTGATATAAATATTGACATATAAATAGTGACATATAAATAGTGATATATAAGTAGTGACAAATAAAAATAGTCACATATACATATTGACATATAAATAGTGACATATCAATAGTGACATATTAATAACCCATGGAGTTCTGTAGCTATCAGTTTAAAGCAAATTATCAGTAAGCTAATAAATATAAATTATAAATGTTAACATGTATAATGGGCCAAATCCACGCTCGAAAACCATAAGTCTATCCACACCATTCTGGACATAGTCATTATTAGTCATAACACAACTGCTGTAGATACAGGTATGTCAATGATATACGAGTACCCAGGATACAGCTTCCCACAAAACATTCTTATACTAACTCATTTGCCGCCCATAAGAATTATTGATCTCAAACCACTTACAATCAGACTGAGTTGAATCAGACAGCTTCCAAGGCCATATAAATATTGATACATGTAAACTGAATGCAATAGGTTTACTATAGAATGACAGAAAGTATGTTTACTAGATTGTGTGTTATTATATTAATATTAACATCACTGACGAACATTTCCCTAATTAACATACGGAATAGGTTTCAAATAGGTTTTTACAGATGCACAGAAATGACTGTAGGAGAGCGGAGACCACATCAGCACCATGTTATATATACTAGTACTAGTGTAGGCCTATATATACTAGTACTAGTGTAGGCCTATATATACTAGTACTAGTGTAGGCCTATATATACCAGTACTAGTGTAGGCCTATATATACTAGTACTAGTGTAGGCCTATACATATACAGATACATATGCTCAGCAGTCATGTTATAACCTACATTGATTATCTGTTGGGAAGTGACGTCTGTGTGCCACATTTGAGCCAAAATAATCAACCTTACCGCAATAATACATGACAATAGATCCATGTATAAATTATTCTGTTTTAAACATAGGCCAAAGAAACCAAAAACAGACGAATACTGATGGAATATTTAGAATGAAAACTGGGTAGAATTCCAGTATAAATTCAGGGATCAAATCATATTTGAACATGGTTAGGTTTTGCTCTCGACCAATCAAATTGCTAGAAATATCCTAAATGTGTTACAATAGCATATAATGCACTTTGCTTAAATAACAAACTTCTTGTCATTCTGATAGTAATGCATGTTCTAGCAATATGAAAGTATATTACAAGACGCTGTATTTCTTAACAAAGTATATTGCCAGTCGGCGGCTTGTTGATCCCAGTGACTACATGACATTCCTGGTATTGTGCTGGGGTCGGTGCCACTGTCAGGAGGAATCAATAGTCTACAGATGATAGGGTTGTATAACATGCCGTGGCTGCTTCATTTACAATACCTTGTAGAGGTGGCCACAGCGCAGAGACTAAAGAATTGCCATGGAAACCCGCCGAGCAAAACATGTAATTAATAAGATAGGACAAGACAACTGAAATCCATCTGGTAATCAAAGAAATCCATGAGATTATCAAGGAAATACATAGGATTATCAAAGGAAGTAATACTGGAAGTATTGTGCCAGATTTGTCTATAATTCCTATGACAATATGACGCCAATGGCTTCGTTACTGGTGGTCAACGCATCTATAGATCACATTTATTCACACACACAAAGACCGACACGATGTCGGACCAATCACTCTTATCCGAGTAAGCAATGTGTACTACACATACAAAACACGATATCGAGAGTGGTCGGTCTAACTGCAAGCTTAATCACAAAGGGATGTCCTGCTTTTATTGGGAAACAAATGAAAACCGATAGTGTCTGTGACCGTAAAGATAAAACACCCAGTATTACTATTAGAGTCATATTAGAGTCAGTATTACTATTAGAGTCATACAGGCGAGATGTAATGGAATTAGGCAACGCATTAAAGCCACACCGTTAGTATTGACGTTCCCAGGAGACAGCCATCACTAACTACCTGACAAGAAGTCGTCCTCGCACTTAGCAAGCGATGACACATTTGACAATCTATGGTGTATTTGGCAGCCGGATTGATCAATAGTCTGAGAGCGGATACGGAGGACAGATGCTCATCATCGGGTTTTAGGAATTTGTGACTCGCCGTTGGCCGCCTGTCATGGTGGTGGATGTAGGTTCGACACCGTCTGTGAGCAAATCATCTGTCAGACGGTACCCTGTCAGAACTGTTATGTCCACGTTAAGTTTACTTGTCGTGAACAAACATACTAATGGACGCATCACGTTAACTAATTCATCTTGTCATGGCAAAGGATGTA
The DNA here is from genome assembly GCA_032361185.1 of Lepetodrilus ovalis. Taxonomy (NCBI): domain Eukaryota; kingdom Metazoa; phylum Mollusca; class Gastropoda; order Lepetellida; family Lepetodrilidae; genus Lepetodrilus; species Lepetodrilus ovalis. Next base: position 8,880 of record JAUTBQ010024231.1, read on the forward strand.
GCAGTTATTACCATGAAATCAGGGTTGTATGAGTACACGCGAAAGTTTTGTGGGGGAGGGTAGAGAGAGAGAGAGAGAGAGAGAGAGAGAGAGAGAGAGAGAGAGAGAGAGAGAGGGGGGACGAGAGACAGAGGGAGAGAGAGATGGACCGAGAGTGAGATGGAGAACAATATATAGAGAGAAAAGGAGAGAGCTAGGGGATAGAGTGATGTGGAGAGGTAGAGAGAGAAAGCGAGAGAGAGGAAGAGGGAGAGGGGATAGATGAGAGACAGAGAGATAGAAAGGCGGGAGATACAGAGGTAGAGAGGGAGAGAAAAAAAGAGATAGTATGCAGAAAGAGAGAGAGGAGGAGGAGGAGAGGAAGAGGTGGTGGCAGGGAGAGGAAGAGGTGGTGGCAAGGAGAGGAAGAGGTGGTTGCAGGAAGAGGAAGAGGTGGTTGCAGGAAGAGGAAGAGGTGGGGGTACGTGCGTGGGCTGGAGAGTCGGTCACACTTTTCAGTTCCAAACTTTTAATTCTCACTTATTTGAATGGCAGCTTTAGTTTTCAGTTATAAATAGTTCAATATAGATAGTCCTGCCATACACTTCCAGGTTGACAACTTCATGCTTGCTAAGTACTGTCAATACTTCCTACTGGCGTGTATCAGAACGTCCTTCATAACGGGGTGACAGTGACAAGTGAGTTGGCATTATTAGCACAAACATGCCCAGTGCTTGAAATCATCATTGAGATGATTCACTACACCTCCAGCATGACCAATATCCAGGTAGCAAGTATACTACTACTACTACTACTACTACTACTAATAATAATAATAATAATAATAATAATAAAAATAATAATAAAATAATAATAATAATAATAATAGTAAAACGATAGCTAGGCCTGTCTTAGTATATTTATACGATTTAAATAGTAATGGAGAGTGGTTTGAGTTTAGTAGATATATTGACACATTCCAGATAAATCAATACGTGGACACAACCATTCTATACAGTAGGTAATCAGAGGTCTAGAATGTACGAGCGAGATGGTGACAGATCGGTGGACAAATCAGGATTCCTAATTAAGCTGTTCGAGTGTAGATTGACTCGACTATCGTGTTCCTTGCCTGAAGTTGAAACTAATTTAGCATCTGTACAGTAATTCTGTAAAATCGGAAATGGTTTTCATTTGGCTAATGTTATCCAGAGCCTGTGGTCATCATTGTATCCATTATAGTGTCTGTCTATATATAATGTCTTATCTGTACAATATACTACACCAGGTATAGATAGCCATCTACAAAATAAATTGACATAGCAGAACATAATTATTATAAAATTTAGTACACTGGTATATTACATATGTTTAAGTAATAAGTTGGAGTTACATAATATCATGGATATAGAGCAGTCTATGGCTAAGGTTAGAATTAAAGGTGTAATAGCACAGATATATATGGATGCTTTGGACGTTCTTAGATACAACTGCAAAGTATATTCACTTGGCATACATATACTCATGTTTGTACTTCCAAAAACCTTTCCACCGTTGTATGGTAGGCAACATTCCATTTCAACAAACCGTTTTGGAATTTGCCAGTTATGACAACCTGAATCTGGTCGTAGTTATTTTGTCTTCGTTTATATTAACGCAAGGGGACATAACTCTAAATTGGTACTACGGAAGAATATCGTCACCGCTGTTTGCTTCACATATCAGGTGATACATCAAAGACAAGATAATTATTGGTCCGTAACCTTAATGCATACCAAATATGAAATCGAGTGTTTGGGGAATAAATGCATCGGTAAATAACAACTTAGGGGTGGGCAATTCAAGCGTAAGTAGACTCAGATAAAAACCCGTTTGTCCGTTATGTAGGTCAACCAGCCGTGATAGTACGCCTTTAAGGTTACCCTAGTTACGCTGTTTGCTACATCAGGACCAGGATGCATGAGACTACATGTATTTGTTTGGTGTGGGTTGATCCTTGTCGTGGATCTTGTGTTTGACTGATGTTCCTCCTCTATCGTGTGGGTTTGTCAGCAATGGATGAGAGCACGTTACAGTGGGGGCTCAGTGGTCCAAGTGAAGAATGCAGCTGAGCTCTGTAGCTCTTGAGAACAAATGGAACAACAAATGTTGTCAATCGGTGTCTTGCTCTTCAAACTAAAACATCTGTCACTAAAACTGACATCATTGAATTGGTATCTTCCGTTGTCTCTTTCCGTGAAGCGATGGTTTGGTGTCTCAACACCTTTAGAAGAATGACATTCTGAATCATCTACATTCGTCAGTGGATGATATATTCTTTATAGATTTTATTCTAATAAATATTTTGTAACATCGCACATCAAAGTCATATAGAACAATTTAGTTGCATAACAAGGACAACTATTAGTAATTAATTTGGAATCGTCTTTTGACTAATTTCATGAATGAAAGCCTTTACGGTAATAAATTGAATATTCCAGTCCAAAGTTACCGGGTTAGTTCAATCTCTCGGGTACTCGCTCAAGCTATCGGGTACTCGATAGGCTTAGTCTCGTTGGGATCAGTGTTGAATAATTCTTCCATCGTACAATGAGAGGCTAATCGTCAGTGTGTAAGCTGTTCACATGTATCGGGAAGTCGATCATCCAGATGTCTTCACATGTAGCGGGTAGTCCATCATCCAGATGTCGTTGGCTTCTGACCATGTTGTCTTCGAGAACGAGTGAACTGTTTTGAGTTGAGGTTATTGAACTTAGTTTCTTTGTCAGTTAGTGCATGAATATCTTCTCTCCTTTCAGTATGTGTTTAATATATTCGATTGTCGCAGATCTTTCACAACTTTCCAGATAGTGCATCTACTAAGAGCCAATTAACCCAGTCCTGAGTGATGTTCCATTGTATTTGGGGTTCTATAGTATTTGCTTAATTCTTAGTTAATGTTATTAAACACTAATTTGTCTGAGCATATATTATAATCTATGGCCTGACAGACTAATTAGTAGGTTGCTGCGATGGATTTCAAAAGGATTCCAGATTCTTTCTTTTCCTATTCTTCAGCCATGGAAGGCGTGACACCTGAGAATGATTGACGGAGCCCAGGTCTGTGATGGTGGTGGTAATGATGGTATTGATGTTGGTTCTTGAAAATGATGGTTTGGTATTGTTCACTTCTAATGTTAAATCATCCATAATGAGACTAGAATACACTTCAATTAGGCCATACAACTGGGAGTTTCTGTTGCATCGGGTGCATCTCGCATAGAAACTGACATAAATCTTGTTCAAACTGGAGTAAAACAAGTTTCAGACAAATCTCGCATCGCCCCCAACACTCGTCAGAAAGCATTGCATGATTGTGCATTGGGTAACTCAACATGCTAGGCTAATAACAGAAGATACTATAACTGCTGTGCGTTCAAATATGACACTCTGCAACATTAATATTGTGGCGGCTTTCATCTACTAAAGCAGCGAGGATTATCCACTTTATAAGCGCCGTGGTCCCCAGCGTGTTGTCGTGGTCGTCGACAGTGTAGTCAAAGTAAATACATTGGCATGTTGCCAGCATTACCAATATACTCCTAATGGCATATTGGCAATATATCAGTCTGTGTTTTACCCTGACACCGTAGGAATCTGAATTAATACAGTTTTAAATATTCCTCGGTCTCAATAAAAGTATATTTTACGAGCCAATGTGTTGTTTATTTTTTCATGAACACATGTTTTAATAATAATGGTCCACATTTTCATATTTTTATGTCTGTGCATTGGGCTGGGCATATAAGCATGGGTGCTAGATAACAAATTGGTGAAGGTACTGTCCTGCGCTGACTGGTACTACTCTAGAGGCGACCAGTGAATAGAACTAGATCTAGTCTAAATGTGTCACACCGTCAACCATCCTATAACACCCTGCTACCGGCTGTCGTGTCGCTGTTAGGAGCGTGAACAAATCAATCCAAAGTACTAAGCAGGAGAATGCGATATCCAGCGAGAATGTTATCTATCCTCACATTTATATCAAATTGCGTTTGTTTCGCTCACCTTTGAAATTTTCGGACGTCCATTTGTAGACCTGCGTGCAATTAATGGCCGCGAATTAATGCCAACGATGTGTGGAGCCCCCTACATGGCATCCTGTCCGGGCGCGGTGTCGTCTGCTTTGCACGATCCTCGCGACGCGTCACTCTGCCAGGAAGTGCTGACGTCACAGTCGGTAGATCGGTCAGAAGTCAAAAACGGCAGCGTTCTAACGCGATATTGATCCATCCGTATTACTTTGCCTTCAACTGGCTCCGAGGAGTATAGGCTGTAATCGTAACAATACATTGTTCTTTAGATACATAGCAACTCTTCCTTTATACCAGTCAATTAATTGAAATTACTCTCAGAAATAGGAAAGTAATAGCGGTACTCGTCTGCTCTGGTGAAACTTTCCACTGAATGTTATGCAAGATCTTGACATGATAGGGCTGAACACCAAGATTCCATAAATGTACACAGGAATTGGATCAATGAAGTCATCATATCGATATTTGCAATGGAATTATAATGTGTTCTCGTAAACTAGAAGCATCAACTAACATCCACATCGTGTTATCTTTCTGCACGGGCGTCAGAGAATTATTCTGCTATTACAACAACAGTATGACGCTGTGCATTTTGAAAATGTAACTTAAATACATATGGGTCATGGTATCCTTTCAAAAACTCTCTTATCCACTAAGAGACCATAGCGCTCTCTTAGCAAAGAGAGCACTATGTACATGGTCTCTTAGTGGGTAAGAGAGCTTCGTGAAAGGATACTCTGTCGTGTAATGCAATCGTGTAGTTATTGCTAAGACCTATATCGTAAGTGTGTCCCACTTGCAAGGCTAAATTGGTTCTATATATATGCAGCACGTCTGAAGTTGTAATGAGAAAAGCATGGGTTATTTCGCAAGATGCCATATAAGTGGCCGTTTCTTTCACAAGTCTACGTGCATGTTTCCCAGTACATTTTCCATCAGTTCACTTTGCATCCGCCATGACTTTTATGACCCAATTCTTTTCGCATTTGTCGCAATACTACCGGTCTCTAGCAAACTAAATATAACATTGCCATTAATAGGCCTAATCATCAGTATCAATAGGCCTAGTCATCAGTATCAATAAGCCTAGTTATCAGTATCATTAGGCCTAGTCATCAGTATCAATAGGCCTAGTCATCAGTATAAATAGGCCTAGTCATCAGTATCAATAGGCCTAGTCATCAGTATCAATAGGCCTAGTCATCAGTATCAATAGGCCTAGTCATCAGTATCATTGGCACCAGAATGTTATCCATTACTAGGCCGTCTGTGATGAGCACCAGTTAGACCAGCGTGTTCACTTCATGGAAGATCCAGAGACTGTTATTGATGGCAGGGTATATATTATAGCAGCAAGCTCTTCTCTCATGTTAAAAACATAGCCAGCAATTATACTGCTACCACAGGAGAGAGTTCCGCTGGAATTTCTAATGTCAGGGTTTTGCGAGTCCTAGCAATTGCTGACAATTCTAATGCTCACAAATCTCCAGAAAACGGAAAAGACTTGACACATCTACCAACCCTGAGGTTATTGACTCCGCTATGGCCAGCCTCACATTTACAAGAAGATATTGATGACGAACAAGCTGCACTCTCATTAAAATCCGGAAGGCACATTCAATGGCACCTCTCTGCGAAGTATATTAGTTTTGGAATGCGAAATATAATTGTATCTCACATCTCCCTCGAGTTGATTCCCGTTATCCTGAATTATGGCTGTGAACCAGATTTACTTATTGCATAATCATAAGGGATACAACTGCAGGAACCACCGTTGACAATATAAATAATATGTATTGTACTATAATTCAATGCTGTGTTGTTAGACAGTGGAGTAGGTTATAGTTTGGTGCAAACAAAAATAATCGTATTTACAGCCATGTTTCTCCCATTGAAGGAACAGCTTGCACATCTAAATACGTCTACTATAATGTTGCGAGACCAGCGCAAGATGTCACAGTCGTAATATCGAATAAAATCATATGAAACTAATAATTCAAACTATAATGGAAGGATACATGACACGTGACCTTATAAAGATAAGTAATATCAGTGAGTCGCATTCAAATGAGATGGCGAACACGGACGCTACTCATAGATATTGGACAAGCGTGCGTTCCTCGTATATCACCTGAATTGCGCTCACTGACACCTGCTTTTAATGAGTTTGTAATAATATACTCTTCAAACAAAGAAACGCATAGACGATTTCATGATGTCCAATTAACCATCGACTACTTTAAGCAAACATAACCATATGACAGTATGTTTTAAGGTTCACGTGCCCTAAAATATGAATATTTCATGGTTATGAACCAAGGTCAAGGTCACCAAATGTCGATATATGTTTGTGCACTATTATTATTCAGACTTGCCCGTTGTCCAGCGACATTCGGGTATGTTGTTTAAGGTAGAGGACGCTCTGGTGGGTCTGTGACGTGATGTAAAACTATTAACTGTGGTGGTCATTCTTAGTCTACCGGAAGTGAGCTGGTAATGATTTGATATGTGCTGCAAATAACGGTACCAAAGTCTCGAGATGGTTCCCCTGGATAAATCGCTTGAATAGACTTACAATGTCAGATTCAACATACATTCTTGCAAACGTCTAATGGCATCGTTACGTATGGTTTCTGTTAGCATGGGTGTAGTTCTGATGCGACGTGGCGACTTTATTGATAATGTGTGTATACAATTAACACAATTTTATGTACAGTTGGCATGTGTGGTATGGAAATGCATTGTTTGAACGTCGAAATTGTCATCTTATTAACCATAGTATGGACTTCTGTGAAAAAGACATGTCCACGTGATGACGTCAAATTCTGCATTCTATCAAATTCAACATTGCATAGTATAATTGTCTTTAGCTATCGAATAAACTTATACTACAACAAATACAATAATACTATTACTAATTAAATCTTAATTAAAATAAGTACTATGCGTTTATTTTTTTTTAAAGAGTATAATTATTATCAGTAAGACCAAACTACCGGATCCGATGATAGTATGTTGTTAGTGTGAGCAGCCTACATGTAGCGCACAGGTTGGGTGTAGTATGTAACTCCGCATAGATAGATTCATTATCAGAATCCAGATGAGACTATATTGTTATTATTGTATTTGTTGTGGTTATTTTTGCAAATAGTAAGCATACATGTATGTGCGGTAGGTGCGATCTGATGTGTCTTATGTTGTTTATATTTTTTTTAATGAATTTTAATGTATTTGTAGATATTCTATCCAATATGTGTAGATATTGTATTTTTTTAAATGAATTAAAATGTGTAGATATTGTATATCGATACCGGATATTTAATCGTAGATACAGATCCACAATTGCATATATGTATCGACTTATTGTAGATACCTATCTCTACCCGCTTCCTGCTGTTGTGCTTCGTATTGGCCAGTGGGGCGATGTCAACACATTGTATAATCACAGATCTGTTGATCACGACTCGCCTCCCTGGGGCTCTGGCATATTGCGAAAGTAGCTAAATGTCAGACATTAATTGGCAGTTCAAGGCAGGTTGGATAATTAGGCAGGATTCACGCGTGTTGTCCACCAATTGCTTTGTTAATGTTCATGATGTTCCCCTGAAGAAGTCGAGGCTATATCTCACCATTAGGCCTCGGTATCTGAGCGTCAGCTGACCGCCTTCTCTGTACGGGCCTCGGTGTTGTCCATAGGACTCGTGCCTTCTCTGTACGGGCCTCGGTGTTGTCCACAGGACTCGTGCCTGCTGCCGTAATTACGTTCTTTGTTACATTTATGGTATGATATCTTCGCCTAGAGGTAGTTCTTGTTGGAAAAAATGTGCTAACTGCATAATAGGCTGAAGCGCTAGATCATACACATGTACACACACACACACACACACTCACACACGTACACACACGCACGCACACACACACGCACACACACACACACACACACACACACACAAACGCACCTCCACTAACAAATGATTGGTCACACACGTGCACTAACATCGCACGATGGCAATGCTAAAATATCGTTCAACGTCTATCATATAATTGTCTATTGTTTACACTATGCATCGTTATCCCCAATGACAGCATTAATGTATTGTTGTACGACTATTGTTTACACGTGATTACCTCGAAATGAATCAGAATCCATGGCAACACCAAATCTATTTATTCCCAATGTTTAAGTGGATTCTCTGATACCGGCAGATACCGTGGCATTAACCATAGATAGGCAGCTTCACAAACCACTCAAGCTATTATAAATAGATAGGAATGCAACAATGAATACTTTGCCTAAGTCAATGAACAAACCGTGTTTGAGAGTAGTTATCTGCATTCATAGATATGGGTACACTGTACATTGCATATAAATCATCATCGATTTTGTGCAGCCATTAGTCATTACAATCATCCAACAGTCGGACAAATAAATACTAGTATTAGATAGCATATTTTAGCAGATGCCCTACTGGCTGACTTATGTACTGTCACTAATATTAATATTGATGATAATAATAATAGTAACAATAATAATTATAATAATTATTATTATAGTAATAATAATAATAATAATAATAATAATAATAATAATAATAATAATAATAATAATAATAATACTGTTTGTAATCCAGCCTTCCTGAATATAATAACACTGAGATCTTCAAATTCATTCATGAAATACATTCCGTTTAAATGTTGATTTGAGTTCGATCCACCATAGATTATTGACATAGAAGTGTCTGCTATTGTACATAAATCGAGTTTAGAATGCAAAGACGACGATATTTGGACATAACGAGATCCAGTGCTGTATTGACGCAAGCATGTTGGAAATGTGCCCTTGGGCAGACATAAGCTACATCAGGAAGTAACTGCAGAAATAGCAAACATACAGCTTGCAGGGTGAAGAACATCTGATTACAACACAGAGAAGAACATCTGATTACAACACAGAGAAGAACATCTGATTACAACATACGGAAGAACATATGATTACAACACAGAGAAGAACATCTGATTACAACACAGAGAAGAACATCTGATTAGAACATACAGAAGAACATCTGATTACAGAGAAGAACATCTGATTACAACACAGAGAAGAACATCTGATTACAACACACAGAAGAACATTTGATTACAACACAGAGAATTAAGAACATCTGATTACAACACAGAGAAGAACATTTGATTACAACATACAGAATAACATCTGATTACAACACACAGAAGAACGTCTGATTACAACACACAGAACATTTGATTACAACACAGAGAAGAACATCTGATAACAACACAGAGAAGAACATCTGATTAGAACACGGGTCTCCTCGTGCCGGGGATCGATCATTAGCGGACTGGTGAACACCGCCGAGTTTAACCGTGTATGTAACTTTGTTAATATCATCCTGGTTATCGATATTCTCCCAAGGGACATCGGGTTGTCAACTGTCAAGTATGTCTGTACTCTTCCAACAGCGGTAGCTCGCAAACACGTTTCCATTTACACCCGCAGTGTCAGATAGAGGACAGTACTCGTCCTCTGATGGGGAAATTATAAAAGTATGCTGTATGTGTCTTTACTACAGTTGTGACCTGATAGTAGCTTCGTAGCATTTCATTGTCATATTATTCTAGATAAATCAAAGGAATAGTAAGATCGGATAAGATGGTAACTATAATGTTGATGGTAAATACTGTTGTAGGTTACGAAGTTTTATGAAGGGGTACCGATCATTTCAAATACTAGTATCACGTCTCGAGTACCAGTTATAGGTTACGTACCACCATTAGAAATCCCATAGGCGACAGTGTTAACATATTTAAGCAGAACTATTGAATCAGTGA
>JAUTBQ010024342.1:0-18774 GCA_032361185.1 Lepetodrilus ovalis
TATTATGTTAGAGTGCTAAAGCATTTATTTATCAGCGAAGCAGAAAAGGAACTTCCTACAATTAAAGTTTCAATTTCCGATATAGTTTTTATTCTAATATTAGTTGTTCCAACTCTTCTTCTTGGTCTTTACTTTACACCAATGGTTGAGTTTGCAAAGAATAGTATTGGAATGTTGGTAAAATAGGATTGTAATTATTTATTCATGAAATTATTCCGGATCGCATTTAGAACTATCTCACTTAATCATGGTCTTACTATTTTGCATCAATTAAAAAACTTTAACAACGGTAAAATTGTTTGAGTTACCCTTTGATTTATTTTTATTTTTTTTCTAAAATCAATTTTCATTAAATGTTCACTTACTTTTCTATTGTACATACTTTCTTCATAATTATTAATAAACTCTTGTATTAATTGTAGTGCTCGCTTTTCACCCCCAATTGACTTTAGTTTATTTCCATAATACATTGCATTTTTTTTATAATATGAATCAGTAAAAACTTTATCGAATAATTCTTCAAACTGTTTTCCATCAATTTGTTTTTCCTTTCCATTGTAATTTTTTGTTCTAATAACTTCTCCGGCACCTAACGCTGATATTCTTCTAGCATTACTTTCACGCTCAGAAAATGTTGGAATAATTAAAGATGGAGTTCCTGTAAAAAGTGCAGTTTGGCATGAACCATATCCTCCATGATGAATCATTAAATCACATTTACTAGCAGTTAAAATAGCTGGCAAATAACTACTAAAATAAAAATTTGAGGGGATCGGTAAATATTTTTGGGGAAATTTGTGATATCCTGTTGTTAAAATAACATTTACATTTTTATTTACTAAATATTTTATACAAGTTTCAATTACAACTTCAGAATCAAAATCTGTTTTTCTATTTGCATAACTAGGATTTCCAGAATATACCCAAATAGTTGGTTTATTATCTAGTTTATTAAACCAATCCGGTATTGAAATATTTTTATTTTGCCACAATAAGGCTCCAATATAATTATAATTATTATGAGCAAGCGGGTCAGTTTCTTCCATTCCAATTGTTAAAGTTAAATCACCAATTAATAGCTCTTCAATAGAATTAATTTTGTTTAGTTGGTAATGTTTTAATACTTTATTAACCACTGAAATAACTGAACGAAATTTGATTGATTTATTTTTCCACCACATAAATCCTTTCCCGCCTGGTAATACATCTGCCTGGTTTACTGTTATTAGTGGAAGACCTAATACCTTTGAAGCTATGCATGAGTATGGATTCCAAAAATCAACAACATAATCAATTCTATACTTCTTCATAATTTCAATATGGGTATCAATAATTTCGATAGAAGTATTTTTATTTAGCATTCCTGAGATACTAAAGAAATGATCCATATTTACAATGTGAGATGTAGAAGAATTAAAACGAGTTGGAATTGATGCTAAAAGCCTATAAAAGAACCGGAATACATTTCCATATTTCAACCTAAAAAATGTAGATTTGAAATATTTTATAGTACCACCAAGACCAGATTCTTTTCTGTAAAACTCATTTAGTATGTAGCTGAAGAGAATATTATTGAACCCGGCATTAGTAATCATTTCAATTGGTGCTTGATTATTATTAACAAAGTAAATATCATGACCTTGTTTTGATAATTCTGCAGCAATAGGAAGAGCTCTAGTTATAAGTCCTAAATCATTTGATTGCAATGTTGTAAAAAGAAATTTACTCATAATAAAATAACTAAATATTTATTTTATAAGAATATCATAAGTATAGCAAAATATTATTATGATTTCATAATTATTTTGACTAGTTTTATATACGAGTTAATTTATCGCATTACTATGTTGAAACTTTCAAAATCAGTAGAATATTCAATCTTATCATTGGTTTACATAACAAATAACGAAAGTAAATCAGTAATTAATAGTAGAACTATTTCTGATCAATTAGGTATTCCGTATGATCTACTTTCAAAACTAATGCAAAAAATGGTTAAGGCAGGAATTGTAAAATCTACTCAAGGCAAATATGGCGGATACAGCTTACTTATTCCTCCCATGCAAATTACAATACTAAATATTATTGATGCTTTGGACGAGAAAGTTCAAATTGCTAATTGTACTTTTAGTTCTGCAACAAAAATTGATTGTGGAAGAATAAATGATTGTGTTATAAGAACACCGTTTATAGATTTACAAGATAAAATAAATAATATTTTTGAATCTTTAACAATTTCAGAATTAGCTAAGTAGAGAGTAACTATGAATTATTTAAATCATTTAGAAAGTAACAAAAAAGTTTTTTTCAATTTTATGAAAGAAAGTTATCCAATTTTTCAATCTTCAAATATTTTTTTTCGAGATGTACAATATGCAATAATATCGTATTTTGAAATTAAAGAGCAACCTATAAACTATAGTAAAGCCAATAAGCTTGCTAACGATTTCATTACTAATATGGTATCAAATAATGAACTTACACCAATCGATCACAAATCCTGGAAGGTAAATTTTGAAGTTGGTATAAAAAAAATCATTTATGAAAATAACAAAGGAAATAGTGATGAGTAAAGACATACATTCTGGCACATCGTTTACAGTAACAGATAAGGCTAAAGAATATATTCTTGAAGTTATGGAAGAAAATAATATTCCTAATAATTATTTTCTAAAGATTGCAGCAAAAAATGGTGAGCAATCTAATTTTAATTATCAACTAGGTTTTGATTTTGAAAAAAATGATAATGATACAATATTCGATCTTGGTGAAGTTAAAATTATTGTAGATGGGAAAAGTTTATTTTATTTAATGGGAGCTGAGTTAGATTTTAAGAATGATTCAGTTGGCAAAGGATTTGTTTTTAATAATCCTAATAAGTGTTCAAATGATGGTCATTCCTCATGTGGCTGTGGTATTTAACATACATCAACATTTTAATTTAATTTTTAAATGTTGATGATAAGAAAGGAGATGTAAATGGATGAAATTATTACTTCCAAATCTTCCATTTCAATTACAGAAAACGCTGCAATACAAGTTTTACAAATAATGAAAGAGAATAATATACCTAAAGAACATTCACTAAGAGTAAGTGTTAAGGGAGGAGGATGTTCCGGATTTACTTATCAGCTTGGTTTTGACGATGAACTGAAAGATGGAGATACGACTATTCAGTTCAGTAATGTAAAAGTAGTTTGTTTTCAAGCTGTATTTATTTAAGAATAATTATTAATTATAATTGGAGAAAAATATTATGAATAAATTTGAATTACCAGCATTACCATATTCTTTTGATACATTGGAACCGCACATTGATGCAAGAACCATGGAGATTCATCATGGGAAGCACCACGCGGGTTACACTAATAACTTAAATGCTGCAATTGAAGGAACTAATTTAGAAGGACAAACAATAGAAAATATTTTAAGTAATATCTCAAATTATTCAGCAGCGGTAAGAAATAATGGTGGTGGTTTTTATAATCATTCACTTTTCTGGACAGTTCTAGGAGCTAACAAAGGTGGTGTCCCTAAAGGTAATCTTGCGGATAAAATCAATTCAACATTTGGTTCTTTTGCAGAATTTCAATCACAATTTACAAAAGCTGCTGCAACAAGATTCGGTTCCGGTTGGGCTTGGCTTGTTGTTGCTAATGGAAAGTTAATTGTAACTTCTTCTCCCAACCAAGATAATCCACTGATGGATGTTGCAGAAGTTAAAGGAACACCTATTTTAGGATTGGATGTTTGGGAGCATGCTTACTATTTAAATTATCAAAATAGACGTCCGGATTATATTTCTGCATTTTGGAATATAGTTAACTGGGATGAAGTTTCCAGAAGATTTTCTGAAACAATGGGATAGTCTAAAATGTCATTCTGAATTTCTCTACTCAAAATCAGCAAGACGAGTTTACAATCTAACCTTTAGATTTTACTAAAGTTTTAATATTCAGTATATTTATTTACAACAAATAAGGGTTTATGCAAGCAGCATAAACCCTTATAGTACAATACTATACGAAGTTTATTTAAAGATGTTTATTCTTGTTTTTTAATCTATTTATTGCTCTTTTTAATGCAAGTTCAGCACGCAAGTCATCAATTTTTTCTGTCTTCCTTTTAGTCAATCTTTCTTCTGCTCTTTTCTTTGCTTCTTCAGCTCTTCTTACATCAATATCCTTAACATTTTCAAACGATTCAGCTAGTATAATAATTTTATTATTTGAAACTTCTACCGTACCACCACTAATTGTATAGTCAAGTGTATTCCCACCTTCCTCAATAACCTTAACTTCCCCAATTTCTAAAGAACTGATTATGGGAGCATGGTTACTAAGAATTTGAAAATTTCCTAATGTTCCAGGAACAGTTACAGATTTTACTGCTCCTGTATAAGCTTCACTATTTGGTGTTATAACTTCTAATTGATTCATTATTTTTTCCTACTGCATCTTCTTAGCTTTTTCAACTGCTTCGTCTATTGTGCCAACATACATAAATGCCATCTCAGGTAAATTATCATGTTTCCCTTCTAGTATTTCTTTAAAACTTCTAATTGTATCTTCAAGTTTTACATACTTCCCAGGGAAACCGGTAAACTGTTCAGCTACATGGAAAGGTTGACTTAAGAATCTCTGAATTCTTCTTGCTCTTCTAACAGTTTCTTTATCTTCTTCTGAAAGTTCATCCATTCCAAGAATATTAATAATATCTTGTAAATCTTTATATGACTGGAGAATTTCTTTTACTTGACTAGCAACATTATAATGCTCTTGTCCTAAAATTCCCGGTTCAAGAATTCTCGAAGTAGAATCCAACGGATCAACTGCCGGATAAATACCTAATTCAGAAATTTGACGACTTAATACTGTAGTTGCATCCAAGTGGGCAAATGCTGTTGCTGGAGCAGGATCTGTTAAATCATCCGCAGGAACATAAATTGCTTGAACAGAAGTAATTGATCCTTTATCTGTTGAAGTAATTCTTTCTTGAAGTTCACCCATTTCAGAAGCCAAGTTTGGTTGATAACCAACTGCAGAAGGCATTCTTCCAAGAAGTGCACTTACCTCAGAACCAGCCTGTGTAAAACGAAAAATATTATCTATAAATAATAGTACATCTCTTTCTTCAACATCTCTAAAATATTCTGCAACCGTTAAACCGGTTAAACCAACACGAAGTCTTGCCCCCGGTGGTTCATTCATTTGACCAAACACTAAAGCAGTTTTATCTAGCACTCCTGATTCACTCATCTCTCGCCAAAGATCATTTCCTTCACGAGTTCTTTCACCCACTCCTGTAAATACTGAATAACCACCATGTTGCTGAGCAATATTATTTATAAGTTCCTGAATAATTACAGTTTTACCAACACCGGCACCACCAAACAATCCGGTTTTACCGCCTTTAGAATATGGTTCCAATAAATCAATAACCTTAATTCCAGTTTCAAACATTTCTTGAGTAGTAGAAAGATTTTCAAATTTTGGAGCATGTCTGTGAATTGGAAATTTTTGCTTTGTTTTAATTTCACCTAAGTCATCAATTCCTTCACCAAGTACATTAATTAATCTTCCTAATGTTTCTGGTCCAACAGGAACAGAAATTGGTTCGCCTGTATCAACAGCCTTCATTCCTCTAACCAATCCGTCAGTAATATCCATTGCAACTGTTCTTACTCTATTCTCCCCAAGATGTTGTTGAACTTCGAGTGTAAGTTCAGATTTTCCTTCTTCATTTTCCAGCGGAATTTTTACAGCATTAAAAATTTTAGGAAGTGTTCCTCCAGCAAAATCAATATCCACAACGGGACCAATTACCGATACAATTGTTCCTTCGTTATTTGCCATTTTTCTCCTTTTATGAAATTAAAATCAATCATTAAAATTAACTATTCTTTTTTTGTTAATCAAACAATTGTAGGAATTTTATTTAATTAGCAACATTTTTTTACTCTGCAGAAAATCACCAACTTGTAACTTGTAGAAATAAACTCCTGAGTTTAATTCACTCGCATTAAATTGAACTTTGTATGTTCCATGATTTTGCTTTCCATCAACTAAAGTAATTATTTCTTGTCCAAGTACATCGTAAATTTTTAGTGTAATATTCAGTAATACACTCTTGCCACTTCGCTCCTTCCCCTTTTGAGAGAGGATTAAGGGATGTGTTAAATTTGGAATTGAATATTTTATTATTGTTGTCGGATTAAAAGGATTGGGATAATTATACAATTTTATTTTAGAAGGAAGAGAATCATTTAATTCATTCACAGCCGTCGTCGTAGAGAAATGGAGTTCTATTATTTCCAAATAATCAACAATGGGAACTGTAATTACTGTTCCATTTATGTCTTGACTACTATTATCAATTTCATAAACTTTACCTGACATTGATGAAGAATTACTAACAATTATGTTACCGCTCTTGATATTATTATAAACAAAAATAAAATAGGAATTACTTTTCGTTTTATCTGTATAATATTCTATATATGATGAAGAGGGTGCTTGAATAGTAAAAGGAAGATTTGGAAGTAAACCAGAAATATCTATTGTATTTTCAAAATTTAATTTTTGTGAACGATTGTTTCCCCATTCATCTTTTGTTCCATTTTCTCCTATCAGAACAATAGTTTTATTTTTTAATAAATTATATTCTGTATTAGAAATTGATTCTACTCCAGCTAAAACTATGTTATTAATATTCGTCAAATCCGCTTTGTTCATTGTTTCCAAAGGTAGAATTCTAAATGGGATATGCATTCGAGCCAATGTTTCAAATGCACTATTGTATGAATAGAAAGTTGACTCTGTCTGAAAAGAATAATCCTTACTACACATCGGATAAACTAAAGCGGTATTTTGGAAAGGTACTCTTTTCTTTAATATAGAATCTCTTATTATATCAACGAAAGTAAATGCGTTTGTCGGTGGATATGAATCAGCTGTAGGATAGAAATTTCCAGAGTGACAAATCGTAATGGCAAATTCTCTCCTAGCTTGATCGGCAGTTTCAGGCCAGCCGAGATACCACATAGGGAAATACTGATTTGCATCGCGTGTAGCTTTTGACATTCTGAAAGCAGAAAAATAATCTCCTTCCGGTTCAATTTCCGGTGAACATGCTATACCACCACTTATTGTAAAGGATATATCGTTTGCAAGGTAAGTACCGCTTCTCAAATCACATGATGAACTTTCAAAAAAAGGGACCATTCCGTTATTTCGAGCAACATCGGCTAATTCACCAAGGTAATCTCTAATAATTTCATGACGAAAGTAAATGAATTTTCTCCATTGTTCAGAGTTCCAATCTATATTTGATGGAATTGACAACCCGTAACCGTTTTGAAAATCATTCTGAAAATAAATATCGGATGAAGCCCATTTAATTCCAAAACTTTCAACACCGGATAAAAAAGTAGCATCGATATATACTCCATCTAATTCCGTACTTGAAAGAGAAATCAATCTCTGCTTAAAAAAATTACGCCAAGAAGAAAGCGGCGAAGCCCATGCATCTTCAGAATTAGCGGGTATCCATTCCGTTTCTTCCGTTGTGTACCAAACTATATTATTACCGGTTATATCAATCTGTAACCAATCGGAATAGTTCCTTGCAAATGAAGGAAGTGACTTATCTGCAGTAGCTCCAACCGTAATAACTTCCAAACCGTTGAGATAACAAACTACTTTAAGGTTTCTTTTATGAGCTTCACTTACAAGAAATTGAATTCTGTTAAAAGTTTGATTAAATCCTACTTCATCAACAAATGTTTCGTATGATTGTTCATTGTCAATATAAAATATAACTGTATTAGCTCCATTATTTTTAGCTACATTAAGTCTTTCTATAATTTCCGTATCGGTAGTTTTTCCTTCATCATTAATTTCTGAAAAAGCCGTATTAAACGGATACAGAATATCAAACGGGAAAATTTTCATCTCGTATGACCAAGCAGGATATTCTTCTTGCGCGAATACTGAAGTAATAACCGTTAATATAAAAACAAATAACCAAACCATTTTTATTAAGTTTTTCACTATTCTCTTTACTTAACATTGGAAATCATTTTCTTATTCTAACAAAAGCATCTTCTTTGTTTTTGTAAAACCACTGGTTTTCAATTGATAAAAGTAAACTCCGCTTGGTAAATTATTTGCGTTAAAGGTTGCTTTATAGTTGTCGGATTTTTGTTGTTTATTTACAAGTGTTGCAACTTCTTTAACCTGTATATTGTAAACTTTAAGCTCAATAAAAACACCCATGTCGCTTCGCTTCTTTACTTCCCTTGAGAGGATTATGGGATGTGTTGGCATTGCGTATTTTACTTTTGTTGTCAGATGAAAAGAAACACAATAATTTTATTCATGATTAGAATATTCATATTCATATTTAAAATAATCTTTAAAAACTATGCACATAGCTTATTGTTCCGCGATGTTCTTTGAAATCTCTTACGGTTTCCAATTTTCCAAAATACATTGATGATCTAACATTCACTTTTATCATATCCGATTTTGATATTCTATACCCAGATTGTAATCCAAAAACCATTGATTGAATATTACTGGAATTCATAAAACTGAATGTTAGAGAGTTTGATAATTTTGATTTTAACATTCTATTCATTACCATAAAACTGTAAGTTTGCGTTGTCCGGTATATTCTATTTGTCATATCAAAAATATTGAAAGATACTCTTGGCGCTATCGTCCAATTACTATTAACCATTGTAGAAATTCCAAAATTTATATTTCTTGATATTGAAGCATAATCACTTCGTAAAATATTCATATCTTCAGATTGTTGTTGAGAGTAACTTGCAGAAATTGAATGTGTCATATTCATATATTTTAGTTGTCCCATAGTATTTATTGAGTAAACCGATACTACATTTTCTATTTTCCTAATATCTTCTTCCGCATCATTTTCCATTAAGTTTCTCGATGCATTTATTGCTACAGAAATATTCCGAACAGGTTGATACCTTGTTGAAATTCCAAATGAAGTTCTTGTTAAAGTAAATTGTTTTTGCGATAGCAAATTATTGTTCTGTTTTCTAAAATTTCCTCTTATAGATAGTTTTTTATTAAACAAACGTAAACCCATTGTAGCAGTTATTGATCTTCTATCGTTTATATTACTTGTTATACCAAGTGATTGGTAACCAGGGTTAATAACCGAATATGTTCCCCCTGCATTAAAAACTTTTGTATTGAATTTCATCTGACCCTGGTAAGCAAAATCAACATTCGTAGAAGTTCTAATTTTTATTATATCATTAACAAAATTTGGTATTGCATCAGATTCGATTAATGAACTATTTTGATCTCTACTTAAAACACTTGCTGCAACTTCACCTCCAATACTAAATAACTTAAACAATTTTACATTTGTATTTACTCCAACTACTAAATTTTCTTTTGGAGTTAATCTGAATTGTGAACTGCTATTATTGTCTATTATTAAATCCGGTAGTGATGAAATATCATCTTGAGCTTTAATTACATTTATGTGAAAGAAAGAACCTCCACGTTTTCCTATCCCTAATTTAACACCAGCTAAATAACGTGCAAATGATGAATTGTATAAACCATTATCAATTTTTCTCCTTGTTCTTCCACCAACTATTTCAAGCCTGAATATTCCCGGGAAAAGCTCCAACCCTCCTCCGGTAATAGTTTCTCCGTTTAATGTAAAATTTGAAAATTGATGGCTAAAATCTCCTGCGTGTGCTCTTCCCCAACTCCACTCAGGGTGAAGTGAAATTCTATTTATACTTTGTCTTGTGTAACTACCTTCGGTTGATAAAAGAACATCAAAATTAATATTAAAATTATTGAATAAAGTAATTGTTGGTCTAAAGAATACTCGCCCTGTCATTGGTTGTCTGCGGCTGTCTCTGCCGGAAATAGAATACACTTCGCCATAAACACCAATCTGACCGTTAATTCTGAATGCAGTAGAAAAAACTTCTTCTAATTTTCCGTTATCCGTGTTTTTCTCTTGAGCATTTATTGAACAAATATTTACACTAACAAAAAATATTAGTACGAAACAAATTTTTAACTTTTTCATTTGATTCTCATCTCAAAGTTGGGTTTCGGTTTATTATTATCTTCGTACGCTGTAATTTGTTTTAATTTTTCTTCCACTCTTTTTAATTCATTGGTTTTCTTTTTAATCTTTAAAACTTTTGCAATATGAGTAAGTAGAATAATATTTTCCGGTTCACGTTTTTCTAAAAGTTTCCAATTATCTAACAATTCATTAAGTCTCTCTGTAGCTCTACTTAAATAAATTAAATTTTTGTAAATCTCATCATCTTCTGTATCAATTGTTAAAGCACGCCGATAAGCAAGTATAGCATCACTAAACTGATTTTTTGCTTCCAGTATTCTTGCCATTCCAAGATGTCCTGCTTTCTCTTTAGGATCTAATCTGATTAACTCCTTGTAAGTTGATAATGCCAAATCAGTTTCATTCTCTTTTTCATAACTCTTCCCGAGATATTCAATTAAGTATGGATTTTGGGAATATGTTTTTCGCCATTCAATAATTTCACTTTCGAATTTTTCAGGTTTGCATAACTTCAATAGATTTCCCAAACCTTGCTTTAATATATTTTGGGTAAGCTCCATCACTTCGGAATCAGTTTTCATTTTTTCTATTTTTGTAAAATCTAATTTTCCCCCATTTCTTTTTAGTTCTTCTGTATATTCTGATTTTAGACTAGAAGTTATTTTTAACGATTTACTTACGGAAAGAATTTCATTCATTTGAGAATTGATTGTATCTAATTTTCCACTTTGCAATTCTGCTAATATATGATACGGAAGTGGTTGCTCAGTTCCGACATCAATAGCTTTCTGACAATTTTCCATCGCAAGTTTATTTGAATCAATCTTATTATAAATGCTTGCAAGACAAATATATGAATGTGGATTATCAGGTCGCAGATTTGCCATTGACTTGTAATTATTTATTGCCAGAGTAGATAAAGTATCCTCCAATACATTTCCTAATTCAGTCAATAAAGTCCAATCATTTGGAGAGCCTTTCAATCCTTCTTCAAATATTTGAATAGACATTTTTTTGTTTTCTTCTGTAAGAAATGTTTTTGCAATTTTTATATAAATACTACTACCATAAGTCGAAGTGGCTAAAGCATTTCTATATGCAGCTCTTGCATCATCATACCTTTCAGCATCAATATAAATCTCAGCAATTTTTTCGAAGATTATAGATTGTTCTGAAAAGTGATTGAGAGCTTGGTTATAAATATTAACCGCTTCATCATACTTACCTCTATACTTATATAATTCTGCGTAGTCATCATAAATTTTCATTTCATTAGGAGAATGTTTAATTGCTTTTTCATATATCACAAATGCCTTATCCCCTTGGTTATTAAAGCGATACAAGTAAGCCAATTGTAAAGCACCTTCAACATCTTTCGGGTAATATTTATAATATTCCTTTGCCGGTTCTAATGCTTCCTCTAATTTATTTTTATCAGCATAAATTTGGATTAGTATTTTGAGCAGCATTTTTTCTTTAGGTTCAATTTTTAATGCTTTTTTTATTATTTTTTCAGCTTCTTCTTTTTTGCTAATCTCATAAAGAGAAACAGCTAAGTTTCTATATGCTTGAATGTTTTTGTTATCAGCTTTTATTGCCTGCTTAAATTTCTTTATTGAGTTTTCTTTTTTATTATTTTGATACTGCATAACTCCAATATTCAAATAGCACAATGAAAGTAATTCCGGTGCAGTTTTATGCTTAGGGTTTAACTTCAACACTTTTTTTAATTTTGTTATTGCACTATTAAATTTTTGCAAATTAAAATTTGCAACACCAAGTGCATAGTTAATTGCTTGATTATCTTTATTAATTTCCAGAGCTTTTGTTAAAATATTCTCAGCTTTTTTCGGATTGTTTGTTTCAAGAAATATCTGTCCAAGAATTAATTTAGCATCTATATTATTGGGAGTTATACTAATAGCTTGATTTAAGAGTTTTACTGCCTCATCCGTATTGCCTGCTTGATATGTTTGAACAGCATCGGTAATTAAATCCAAAGTGTACTGGGCAAAAGAATTATTTGAATAAAAAAGCATCAGACTTATAAAAATCAAATATCTTAACATTTTTCACCTATTTATTTTTTAATTTCCTTGATTCTTTAGCTTCTGCTTTATTCTCGTGAAGAGAAGTATCGAGTGAAGAAATTGTATAATAAATCCCTTCTATTCCAGTAGGATCAAAAAATTCAGTATTGTTTATTGGTTGCTCATTAAGTTTTTTGGGAATGCCATTTGGAATATCTGATGTATAAATATTATAACCAAGTAAGTCATCAACCTTAACGGGTGACCAAGTTACTCGCACTCCGTTGGAAGTGTTTATTACTTTTATATTGCTCGGCACAGGCGGTACTGTTCTATCTCTTGGTACAACATCCATCGTCTCTGTCTTTTCACTTTCATTTCCAAAATTATCAACAGCAACTATTTGATAACCATAAGTAGTACCATATTTCACATCCGAGTCTAATACACTAAATATACTATCTACCGTTTCCTTAATGCTTTTCGTCTTTCCGTTTACAGTTCTGTAGATTTTATAACCTATTACATCTAAAGACATACTTGGTTGCCAGGTAACTTCAACAAGTCCTTCATCTGTCGATTCCGCATAACTGCTTACCGGCATTTTGGGCGGGTCATTATCCGGAATTGAAACTTCAACAATTGTCATCTCACTTTCATTCATTACATTGTCAAGTGCTGAAACCCCGTAATAATAAGTTTGCCCTTGCCATAAACCTTTTTGTTTAAATCCGGTATCATAATATTCTAAAGTATCCAACGGTATTGGTAAACTATTAACTCTTAAAAATTCTAAATCGCTTCTTCTGCTGTAAACATAATATCCTTTCAAGTCCTTATCTTTAGGGGCGTCCCACTTGATGCGAACATATTGTCCTTCAACATCTGCAGTTAGGTTTGTTGGTTGTGCAGGCGGTTTACTATCGGCAGGTTTGCCCGATAACGAGTTGGAGAACTCACTAACGTTACCGGACAAATCTACTGCCTTTACTTTGTAATAATATGTAGGACCTCTATAAACATTATCATCGTAATAGAATGGTTTATCTGCTGATACAGGTTCGCTATTTATCTGTCCATAGCTACCAAGTACTTCCAAACTTCTATACACATCATAATAGGAAACATCAAGCTCCAGATTCATTCTCCAAGTGAGTAAAACTCTTCCTTCTTCTTCTATTGTTTCTAAACCTTCAGGATATTTTGGTGGAGTTAAATCAATAGGTGTAGTAGTTACTTTGTTAGAAGGAATACTTTCTCTTCCAATAATATCAACAGATTTAACAATGTATGAGTATGATTTATTGTTTATTACATCAATATCGGTTCGGTATTTAATATCTTCTTGCCGTAGAATTAAAACTTTATTTACCTTTTTAAGTTCTCCTCCTTCGGAACTTTTATAAATATTGAAGCCAACCGTTATATCATCTTTATTTCCACTATAAGTAGGATATTCCCAAGAAATTTTTACTCTACTATCTCCGGCATCTCCTTTAATTGTAATTGGTGCGGGTGGTTTGCTGTTAACAATTCTTATATCTCTTTTCACATCGCTTATTGCTTTGTCTTCATAATTAACAAACTCAACTTTGTAAGTATATGTTTCACCTTGTTTAACTTTGCTATCTATAAATAGTCTTCCAGCAGCTCTTGCAACATTCAAACTTGCAAATGAGAGTGTGGCAGAAATACCCGGATCGGATTGTAGTCTCCTGACAATTTCAAAATCATCAGTTGCTTTCAATGCTTTTTTAACCCATTGATAATCATCTCGTAAAACAGTTTTAATTATTCCGGGATCAATAACCGGAACAATTGGTCTTTGCGTCAAACGTTTAAAATCGTTTTCAGTCGATGATTTCCTACTTACATAAAATCCTTCCGTCTCATCTGGTGAGTTTACAATTATTATGTAGGCTACATTGTTTGTTGCAGTTGTTATAATTGGTAGAGCTTCCTGTTGTGCTTGAATAGGAAAGCAAACTGTTAATGCAAGTAGGAAGAAAATAACTTTTAGTTTTTTCATTTTGTTACTCCAATTATTTTTATATCAACCGTACTGGGTTGTTGAACTGATATTTTTCAGTATCTGTTTTAGTACTAATTGCAAGAATGAGATTCTGAAATAAGTTCAGAATGACACTATCAAAACAATCTATGTTTGATTTCTTTTTATCCTATTTTTTAACCTGTATATGTGCTGCTTCACCAACAATACCAATGCCATTTATTGCCTTTACTGAGAAATAGTAAGTGGTATTTCTTTCTATATAAATATTTAATATTTTGCTTAATTCGTGTTTATTCATATTAAGATTTGTTGATTGAGTTGCACACCAATTTACTATGTTGGAAGCTCCTTCTGTCGTGCCAATTGCAAATAGGTAACCCATTACACCA
The DNA here is from genome assembly GCA_032361185.1 of Lepetodrilus ovalis. Classification (NCBI taxonomy): domain Eukaryota; kingdom Metazoa; phylum Mollusca; class Gastropoda; order Lepetellida; family Lepetodrilidae; genus Lepetodrilus; species Lepetodrilus ovalis. The sequence goes on from JAUTBQ010024342.1 coordinate 14,526, forward strand.
GTTTCAGGATCTGATGCTGCATACCAGCCACCAGCGAGAAGTGTATCGTTAAATGTAATAGCTTGTGAAAATTTGTCGTTTGTTCTTCTACTCCCACTGAACGATGGCTTTGTTGGTGGAGTTGGATCAGATAGTTGAATTCCGTCAGAGCTTCCTATTTTACTCCACTGCCCTACTCCGTTTACTGCTTTAACTTCAACATAATATGTTCTACCCGGTTTTAAGTTTTCATCAAATCGAATATTCATTTCAGTTTGTCCACCCGTAGAAGTCCAAGGTACAACTGCAGGTGTTCTTCCTAAATTGTCCTCATAAACAACTCTGTATTTATACTCTTGAATTCCCGATTCATAATCTGTTGCAGACCATTTGGCAAATATTTGTTTTGCACTTGATGTTTTATCTCCATTATCAATTACCGAAGGTGTTGTTGGCGGTGTGTTATCTGCTGTGGTAAGAGTAGATTCTCTATCTGAACCATCAATATCTTGTCCAGTTTTTTGATTGGGTCCTCCACAGTATTCAATATATACACTACTTAATCTTTCAAGTGTGTAACCGCCTGTTCCTCTTGCTCTAAGCCAAATATCATAATTCCCAATTTTGTGAACTCCTTCTAGAAATGGAATCATAATACTTTCTTTGTTGCCAAGGGTACGCCAAGCTTTTGGAGGTCCGGCATTTGGATCTCTATATTCATAATCACCCGGATCGTATGTGTCATCTTGGTTAGCATCTGTTACATCAACTGTATTATTATCGTTAGATGTATTCCCTTCATTACCCCAATTAGGATTTAATCCCGAAGACGCGTTCAACTGACCACTATTTGAATTTTCCACCCAAGTACCAGCATCCGAATTTTCATTTGAACCATTGCTAGCTTGAACTACATCAGAATATCCATCTATAGAGAAACTATATTCTGCAATACCAATAGGATGTTTACCTTTCCAACTTAGAGTTAGCCTTGAATAACCATTTGTATTTTTAGTGCTAATTGCATTACCAGTGAACTGAACTATTTTTGGTACTTGCAATATTTTTTTAACGGTTAAACGTTCTTTCTCAAAATCCATATCACTTAGCCAAGAACCTTTTTTATAAACTTTACCTTTTATATTTGTTTGATTTTTTGTACTCAATTGATTGTTGGAATAATTATTACCTGTAACGGCATTTATTCTACCCGATTGAATTGCTTGACTAAACGAACCGGAACCGGTAGCAGACGAACCCACAGTTGATATACCTCCGAATGTATAATTATTACTTGATGATGTGCTTATTGTTCCCGTTGCACCAACAATTGGTATTTGGTTTTGAATATCGTTATAACCACTATTACCTGTACCAACAAGTAAATTATCAGTGCCTCTTTCAATCTTACGTGTTCCAGCTTGAAGTGATAATTGGTCTAACAAATCATACAGAATTGTATATAATTTAAGTTGACGAGAATATACTTTATCACTTTGTATGGTAAAACCATTCCAATTGGCTTGGTATATATCATTATTGGCTTTGAAATTTTTTACTAAGATTTGTCTTGTATTATTCATCTCATCGACAACAGAACTGTAACCTTTGTACGGTATGTGATAATAAAGTTCTTTTCCCATATCTTCATAATTTGTGAGTGTTATATCTTCTTTTGGCGGGTCGAAATCCTTAGCTGCTCCCATTTTAATTAACAGTTTAATAAGTTTTATTCTTTGTAAACAAATTTTATTAAACTTGGTAGATTTTAACCAACTAGCTCTTGTTTTTTGATCATCTAAATCTGAAGCAATAAAAGCTATATTTTTATTTAATTTATTACTTTGATTTATAGCCCAATACTGATTTTCTGTTAAGTAATCCATAAATCCGGTTGTGTAGTTCGAAATCTTATCGAAAGTAGCAGCATATTTTTTTGTTATTGCTTTAATTGAATTTTTATTACCAGATATAATTTCCCTCATCTTACCTAACTTTGTAATATATTCACCAACCATTCCAACAAGCTGCTTTTTATATGCTTCCGTTTCACTTTTCTGGGTAGCAACTTTATTTTTTTGGTTTAATGCTCCAGCAGAATCCAAAGTATAATTGTATATATTAACTGTTTGGGAAACTTTATTAATGGTTATTGAATAAGATTTGGGTAGCAATTTTGTTACCGGATTTGTCAATTGACCAAGTTCAGATACTGTTGGTAATTCTTCTTCTAAAAACTTACGATTTTCAGTTAGTAAACTTGAAAGCTTAGCTTCCATATTTCTGATATCATCGATTGCACTTGCTATTAAAGTTGAGTCTTGTTTTAACTGATTTTTTATATCATCTATTTTTTTTACTTTCGCATTCCATATTAAATCAAAAACTTTTTTAAGTTCCGGTTCAGGAGTTACTGATTTGTTTACTGGATATAGGAAATAACTATCGTCCATATATAAATCATGTTCGTACATACCTTTATAAGCTTTTCCCAAGAAACCATATAGACCATCTTTTTCTGCCCAGACAGATAATTGTATTAATGCCTTACCGGCTGCTTTTCTTTGTGCATCACTTAATCTGAATAATGCATCACGTGCATCTTGTAATTTTTTCTTCATATCCTCCATTTCTTTTTTCAATTGCTTACCTGTATTGCGTGCATCTGCAATTAGCTTGTAAAACTTTGCATTGCGTCCGGTTCCTCCATCAAATCCATCTTTATCCACAGATATCCATGCATTTCCATCGAATGAGATTACCCAAAGAATACTAACACTTAAATGCCCTCCAACATATACTAAGGTAGGGCTACTTATGTATGCACCTTCCACACCAATTTTTGCACCTACCAAACCCCACAGCACTTCTCCCCACACTTGACCGTGGGCATAGAGTCCCCAATTAACACCCCGCTTCCACCAAGCCATAACTTCTAGACTAAATCCTCCATCAATAAATCCTACATCAATACTTTGTTCATACAATATATCGAACAAGAACCCTTGATTACCAACATACATATCTGCTTTTATTTTTGATACTAACATTAAAGTCATATCAAGCTTACCCATTACACCCCAATTTTTTTTACTGTAAACATAAAATTGTAAGTAGTTTTTACTTTCTTTGGCTGTTAGAATAACAAAATCCAAACCGATATTGAATTTCCCTTCTACATATTCTTGGTCCCAATTAATATTTAAGTAAGCCTTCCCTTTTGCTTTGTTTTTTATTGCTTTAACATTTGCATTAAGTTTAAAGTAACTATCTGTAACAGTTACCAAGGCTTCCCCACTTATAAAATCTTTACTTCCAATATTTAATGCGGCATACAAAAACAAGGCCCATTTTTGTTCAAGAGCTGGTTTTGGTTCACCGGAAGTATCGACCCCTGAAATTTTTAATGGGGTAAAACCAGCAAGTGTTGTAACTTTTGTTATATCATTTGGAAGAGGACGATAAAAGAAACCGCCGCCAACTCCGGTTAAATTTACAGGCCCAATGGGAATACCCGTTCCAAGTTTCAGCTTAATAAAAAATCCCCAATATGCTTTACTATCTCGCTGCCCAATTTTACCGTAGAGAGTTGCACCATATTTTTTAAGAACTGTTGCTTTTCCACCAACACCTAGATATTCTTCCTGACCTTGCTTAACATATTGCATATTAAGTTCTAAAGACGCTGTGCTACCTATATTTACTCCGGCACTATCTAATATAAAGTTTGTTGGTTCATTCTTTGGTTTATAAACAAGCAGCTCTCTAAAACCACCACCTGCTGCACCGCCAGCAATGTCCAGTTTTGCTCCCCTCAACCGGAAGTAACTATCAACTTTTAAATTTTTGTTGTTTCCATTTGCAACACTGCTGGGTAAAGATAGTTTAGTAGGTGTATTTGAATAACTCAAACCTCCAATAGTTAAACCAACAGTTTCTAATATTTTTAGATTACCCTCTGTTACTACTGATGGATCACTAAAATTTGTAAAAACTCCTTTGCTATCTATTTTTAAACCTGCTACTTTGAAACCACCGCTCACAACATTCATTGCCACACCCATATTTCCGCTAACAGAAATTTCAAATGGATGAGGTTTTAGTGTAAAGGCAGTCATCTCAAGAAAAAGTGGACCAAGGTCTAACCTTTTATTTTTTGCTACACTAATTGTTTGAGTTTTTATATTTCCGTCAAAGTCAATGGTAATACCCGGGTTATTTATTTCTCCAAAAGCAATTCTGTTTGACGGATCACCCAAATTTTTACCTT